>JAVHNF010024230.1:11507-25730 GCA_034783455.1 Micropsitta finschii | reverse complement strand
GTTTGCCCAGCAGTTCCTTGTTTAACCATGCTGGTTTCCTGGCTCCCTTCTTTGATTTCCTACCCATTGGGATGCTCGTTTGTGTACTTATGGTGTTTGATGAAACATTTATTCCCTTTCTATGACTGGTTGTGTCATGTCTTGTTGTATCAGATAACAGTGCTATTCACAGCAATGGGGGCTTCATGCTGTGTGCCTTTCCAAGTGAATAGCAGTGGACACCCACGATGAAACAGCAGTTTACTTCCCAGTGTGTATGCAATACTCCACTAGCAGAGTAGGCATTCTCAGAATGATTTCAGCAAACAAAAGTCACAGTCAGAGTTGTATTTGCAGAATGGGTATGCAGCCCTCAGTTACTAGCAGGTGAAATATGGCTCCCTTAATCAAAGCAATCCACTGCACATTTATTTAAAATCTGACATATAATTTAAGCCTATGTGTCTACTGCTTCTGATTACAGTGCCATTCAGAGTATTTGGGTTTCAAGGTGGCTGCAGTTGAAAGGGAAGTATTTCTTTTCCACTTCCTGCGAAGCAGTGGTCCCATGGATGTACTTCAGCCTAGAAGAAAACAGGCACTATTTATCTGAAGCAATTCAAGATAAAATACAGACAGTTGGCATCACATGTCACATCTTTTCAGGCACAATATATTTGAAAGAGAATAGGCCAAATTCCTTCCCAGCATAGCTCCATAGAAACCGGTTGGTTTGGTTCGGCAGGTAGCCAAATATAAACATTGTTATAGAAAAGATTCATTTGGAATCAAACATGGAAAAGTTTTGAGCTGGGATGATATCTGAAAATATTTGCTCAGTGGAATTAAGACACTTGAAATACTTGGCTAGATTCACCTTAGAGTTTATATTAGTATTAATGTAAACTTCATGGTGGATCAGAGCCATAGATAGGCCATGGCCACAGGGCCATGCAAGCGACACAGAAGAAAAGTGACCAAAGTCCATTTTGCTTCAGGGAGTTGTCTGCAAATGACACCCAAAGTGGGACATGCTCACTGGGAAGATGAAGTGACTGTATGGTGAGCAATGACCTCACATATTGCCGTTCCTTCAGGAAAAGCTACCTTTTTGAACACACATGAAATTCAAGTGGGAATTAAAGCTGCAGAAATCAAAGTCCTTTCTCCACCAGCTTCCATCTACTAATAGTTCCTCACTGAAAACAGGTTTCTTTAAAGGTCTGAGGTTTCTTTTTTTTTCCAGTTCATATTTCAATGATGCAATGGCAGAAGACACCCTAGGGTGTTGTCACATTCAAGAGGTGACTTCAAGGCCAGCAGCACTCCCTGCATGCAACACTATCTTGCAGTACTGTCTCATACTATTGTTCGCTGTTGCTTAAATATTTAGAGAGGTCCATCATGCTTTGTCATTGCACTTCAACCCTTTGGAGAGTACAGAAGACAGATCTGTAGTGCTGAGTGGAACAGTTCAGCACTTGACAAGGAGCTGAAAATTTTTCCCCCATGATTTGTCCAGACCAAGACATCTAGTGGGACATACCAAATGCCTCTCACACTTATAGTAAATCACTCAGTGGTATCTCCCACAACCTATGATTTATTTGGATTCAAAGCTTCTTCAAACTGCATTTTAGGAAGAATGACAAGACTGAATTCATGGAAACATATCCTAATTTTTAGACTAATATAAACCACTAGGAGCTCTGTTAAAGGCAGAACTGCTAAAAGTCAAGATCAGGTCTCTATGGTTCTTGGCATAGGGGAAACTGCTTGAGTTTGGTTCCCATTAGTTATTTAGAACTTTTAGTATTTTTTGTTGCTTCTGTTACTTCATTCAACTAATTGCCAGGATCTTGAAGAATTTTGTTCCATGGAGACAAATGCTATATTATTTTTTCCAAGCACTGTTAAATCAGCAGGAGTTACTTGTATGCACTGTTATAACAACAGTTGAAGTAATATGGTATTATGTGTTTATCCCTCAGTTAAAAATATGTCAGTGGCCAAACTATGTCAAAATAATATTGTGATACTTCAGTTGCCAATGAAAAAGTAATCATACACTCCAATTTATTTAAGAATTGTTCACAAACATACTCACAGGTCCTACTTATTAAATACTACCTTCTTTTTGTCTGCAAATAAAAGTAGAAATACATTCCACATTAGTGCTCATTTTAAGCGCTTTCTTGCATAAGTATTTCCTATTTCTATACTCAAGGACAGCAACAATCTCTGTGATAGTAAAAGCATAGCAAGTTGTAAAAATGACCTTTCAGCATCATGAGTAAGAGCACTCAAGCTATGACACAGAGAATGGTAGCCATATGTTTATTACCTTTGACTTTAGGTTGCTTGGCAGAGATGTGTCAACTGTCTCATTCAGCTTTTCACTGCTGTGCAAATATCTGTGCTAAAATCTAACTTCCTTTATAAAAAATTTTAACAGAAAACAGCATTCTCTTAAAGTGGGGCTCAAATCTCTGAGATCTGTCATAGGAATAGACTTTTCTCTACAGTTCAGAGTAACCCCTGAGTCATGCGGCAGATGGATTCAATTAGCCTCAATTAAAATATGAACATTGGGCTGGTTTGCCAGAGAGATATTGCTGCAAGGATGGGAAGAGGGTCGTCAAGGAGAAACTGTAGTAGTAAACCCTAGTGTGAAATCTCACAATACTGAAATGAATGTCTTGCAATTGAAATTAACTATCGTGAAAGAGATTTTGTATGTCATACTAGAAGGAAAGTTGTAGGACCCTCCCCAGCTACAAGGACTATCAGGTAATATAATGATTTTAAAAAATAAATAAAATACAGATTTCTTTTACATTTTCTTGTGTTTCGTCAGAGAGTATCCAAACTTTTATCGAATCAACAATTAAAGACACAAGCAGATAAATGAAGGCTAACTCCTTAGAAGTGTTGTAGGACAACCATCAAATCCTAGTTTGATTCTCTGGCAAAAGGAATTTCTGCTTACAAAACACTGGACCTTCTATCTTCCTATATGTGAGGAGGTACTCTAGAGAACTACTGGAATAAAAAAATTAATAACCGTATTAAAAAAAAAAAAGTGGCTAATTTGTTTTATGATATCTGATGTTTGCAGTAACAGAAGCACCTAAAAACATGTGCTTCCAATGTATTTCTTGATTTCATAAGTATAGGCCTGTTTTTCAGGGATTATTTTTACAATGAAATATGAATTTTTAAATAGAAATCTTTCTTAACTTGAAATAGCAATACCTTATCTGCAAAATGAAATAATAGTTTTGTTAGATAACCTGAAGACTGTGGAAACACAGTAGAAACACTTGCATGTGTCTTTCTTACCTCCTGTGGATACAGGTAAGTATTTGTTGCTTTTTTAAACTCCCAGTTTCTAGTTACACCCGTCAGTTTAGATGCATTAATTTTAAATGAAAAGGAAAAAAAGGGGGGAAGATGTACAGATGTACTGCCTCCTGCCTCTTTTCCATTCTGCAATTCAAGTCCTACTTCACGACACACGCACACACCCCAGCACATATTTTTTTATCCCATAAGTACTTTATTACAGGTAGCATGATCTAGGTCTTGATGGGGCATTGTTTGCCTACAACCAGGCAGGTGTTAAAGCTTCTTTCATCATCTTAATGACATATAAACATCTCTAGGACCTTCAGTGAGAACACCTACCTCACAACAGAGAGACATCCCATTTATTTTGCAAGTGCAGTCCCTATTTCTGCCCATTTTGTCCTTATGGATCCAGAGCATGGGACTTTTCTCCATCATTTAATCTTTGATTCTCTTCTTCCACACTATTCCCCAGTATCTGTCTGTTAAGGTATCAAGAAAAAAGACAGGCACAGTCCCATCACTTCCTAGCTACTCAGCACAATAGAATCATAGAATCATAGAATAGTTAGGTTTGGAAGGGACCTTAAAGATCATCTAGTTCAAGTAGTTTAGTGATTTCGCAGACACATAGGCACAGTTGGCTTTGGGGACAGATATCTTCCACTTAAAGAGTCCTCTTAGGAGCTAGCTGTATCTTTCCTATTGCAAAAGAAAACTGCATTTGTGTGACTGGGGTGAAGGGCTGGTCAGACCACCATCAGTGCAGTGGAGAAGGCCTGAATTGTACAGTAAGAGACTATAAGGGACTTTAAGTGCTTGATAAGGTCTGTTGAATTTGAGCTGACAAAATACATTCCTTTACAACTCCTCTACCTCAGGCTGGTGCACTCATAATTTTCTGAAACAGTTGTTGTTTACACTAACGTTTTCGATGCTTAGTCTTTCTCCAAAGGCAAATTTCATTGTCAGGTTTTAGCAGAAACCCTGCTGGTGCTGCTTGGGTGGGCACTTGTAGAGGAGACAGATCTTTTTAAAACATCTGAATTTTATCATGCAGTCAGAACAAAAGTGGCTGAAGTCTCATACGTGGAAAGAATTAAAGTTTTTGCTAATACCAAGCACAGCTGAGCTTTGCAGGGCAATATGAAGTATATATTGCTTTAACCTGTTTGGTTAAGGTCAAGAATGAAGTGACTCAGTGTCCTGGCTGGTTACAGAAAGACTGTTCCTCCATACAGAACTCATTTGAATATTGAGCTATGGTTCAGTGTTGTTGATTTCAACATGTGATGGATCAACCCCACAATTTAAAAGCAATCTCAATTGTCCAGAGGAGTTGCAAGCCCTCCTGGCAGAGTTATGCAAGACCAGAGGCTTGGGTTGGTTTGTTTTGTTTAACGGGGTTGTAGCCTTGCCAAGCAAAGAGGCAGACTGCACATCAGTAAGGACAACTTATTTCCAATTTCAGTGCTCTGCTGAGATAACAGTCTTCAAGAGCAGATCTTTAAGTCTTTTTTAAAATTGCTTTTGATAACATGTCTCTTTGGGGTGTCCAATTACAGCAAAGCTCACATTTCCACTATGTACTCTCAGATAAATCAGGAAGTTTACTTGAGGCTTGCTCTGCAACCTTGGAAAAGTAGTTTCACCTTTTTGTCTGCCTCTTAGAGGACAAGAATTAGAAATGACTTAACAACAAATACTATGTGAAGATAAGAAATTACTGATGTTATTATAGAAATACAGAACTGTGTTAGTTACTACAAATACTTGTTTTACTATTATCATTGTTATTGAATTAGTAGTTGTGGAAAAGATCTATAATGTAAGAGGAAATGTAGGACTGGAAGGAATAATTTGTTTGACTGAAAAGGAAGACAAAGTTGTTAGACAATTAAGACTCCTCTTTGTGGTCCAGTCCAAGAAAAATATTGAACAAATTTATATTCGTGGTAATATAGGGATCTTCCTAGTAGCAAAATTGGAGATAATATTGCTATCATTTCTCATTATTCTTGCTATCTGCTACTGCATAGGTAGCAATCCAGAAATGCCCTGAGTCAGTTTGTACCCAAAGCGAACACCAGCATCCTTCTTGAAAGCATTCCAGATGTAACCAGGGTTGTAAAACAAAACAGAAAGTTGACGGCTTTACTGTGATGCACGTTACAATCAAGTAGTTATCTGACGGATCATCTGCTTTTTATGATCCATGATGAAAAATATAGCTGTCACATGAGGGATAGATTTCTCATCATAAAACCTACCTCTGTAATTTCAGCACCTGAGTAAGTGCTGCCTCAGGTGCTGATTGTGCTAGTAAACACTGTCTGAAGAGTGATTTCCCCATCTGTTTCTCCTCCTTCCATCTAAATGCAGTTTGGCAACAAGTGTGTCTCTGCCGTTCCCTTTCCTTCAGCAGCTGCTGGTATTAAGGATCTTACGGGAGGAGGTTCCTGTTGGGTATCTGGTGATGCAGCAGTTCACCTGGGGAAAGAAAAGTCTTTGCAAGATCTGTAGGTCTGTGTTTCCATAGGTAGCTCGAGAAGCAAACTCTCATGGAGAAGTTAACTCTCTGGTGAAGCAAACCGCTTCAAATCACTGCTGCCATTGGTTGGGGATGAATTCATGTAAGTCATTTAGCTCAGGTTGCCACTGTAATTAGTGAAAGAAAAGCTCCTAGTTTATGTAGATTTTGTACCTCTCCATTGGCTAGGCTTTTAACTTGGCATCTGGGTTAGATGTCTAAACTTACAGCTTTCATCCCCCTCATGCCATATTTATGTACAGCATTTTCTTGATGGGAGAAAACAAGATACACACTGAGGGCTTAGATCAAAACATTAGGTCCCCAGAAACCTGCAATGGTTCCAGCACTATCCGTAAGATTTCTGGTATAAATTGCATGGATGTTAAAAGCAAGGAAACCTCATTGTCTAGCGTGGTGATTGAACTGCAGGAACAAATTTTCCTCTCGGATTTTTGCTGCAGACCCCCTATGTTAGGGAAAGGTTATACGTTTCAGCGTGCTGACAGACACTATTACATACTGTGCTTTATTCACCCCTGTTCCGCTGGCCTCCAATAGCCCTGTGTGCCTCTGAATCCCTCTGCCTTTGGCACTTCTGCTGGTGAGACTCCCAGCTGGGGGTGTGGTTTAGTTAAAATGGGTGCTTTTCACCAAAAGAATAAATTATTCCAGTACTACTGTCTGAAAAGGGTGGATCTGGAGCCAATTTAGTGAGCATAAGTTACAATTGACTTTGGAAGTAATAACTTATGCTTTGAGCTTCCTCAGATGTATAGCCAAGGAGCCGTCTGACTGCATGTGGTTTTACACATCTTTCAGCTAAATTAGAAATCCAAGTGCAAAACTTAATGTGTGGAGATATCTGGAGATTTGTGACTTTCCCAGAAAGATTTTGGGCCCATAAGCCAGCCAGAGGGTCTCCTGGTTTCATATACCTTTTTTTTTTTCACCACACATGGCACATTGGTAAAGAGCAATTGGAGTTTATTGTATCTTAACTAACAAATCTGAGTATAATTTGCCTCTGTCCTGGCAAGCAAACTCTGCTGGAAAGCTGGTTAGTGGAAGGAGCCAACTTAACCAAACACCCTCTCCAGAGATGTGACTAAAGATTGAAGTATATATATTGATACGTGTGAAAGGTGGGAAAGACTTGGGAAAGCAGAAGACAGGGATTGCACTGAGCTGGGAAACAGGAAGGCCAGGGGTGGAGCCTTTGAGGAGACATGGGGGAAGTTAATGGTGAAAAAGGAAAAAAATGTAGTAGAAAAACAACAGAGGGAAGATAAAAAGAATTATAAATTCAACGTACTAAGAATGTCCAAGGACACTTGGTCCAAGAACGAACCAAGCAGGGTATGCATCCTGTCTTATCTGTTGACACTGAGGAAAAAGAGCTTAAACGAAACCCTGAAGTCAGCAAGAAAGAATCTGCATTTTAGTGGTCTTTACTCCAAGCTAGTGGACAGATGTCTAAATCACTGAGATATATAAAGAGCAGGAATAATGACAGATGCAGACACTTAATTTCTTCCAACTGCCAAATTTGTAAGTTTAGCCTGGTGGGATGCTACCAACACTGATAATGAACATTGCAAAGTTTGGCTGTATTTAACCCACTCAGTCACTGCTTGGCCAGGATCCTGTGGATTTCAGTGGGAGCTTACATGAGAACATGGAAGTCCCTCCTCCCCAGAAATGGGAATTCCCAGCCAAAATACTTTGTTAGATATCTTGAGCAGGTGTCTTGAGTTGCTGGTGCACTTTCAGTACACCAGTTAGCACCTCTGATGTGGTAAATGAAACAATTTTGATCTTGAATATAGAAAATGAAGCACTTAGACTGGGGGGAAGAAAAGCTTTATTTCAGAGAGGTGCTGAAGTTTGTATGAAAATACATAACTTAGGGCACACACTTCAGCAAAAATTACTCAGTAAGAACAAGAACCATCTCTAAATGTGCTTTTAATATGTGGATTTGAATGTGTTAAACATTATGCATGTTGCTGCACTGATTTTTCTTTTTATGTAGACAGGCACGAGTCTCCCCTACACTTTGCTTTTGTCTAATTCATACCCATGCAAAACACGGACCAAGTAGGAGTGAACTGAGTTGCTTGCACTTTTTGGTTAGGTACTTGAATAACTATTCTGGATGTAAAGCAGCTGGAAACAATGCTATTTTTACCCAATATTTGCATGTCTACTAACATGGTGGATCGCACATTTCACACATTTCCTACACAATAATAATTGCAGAATTCAATGTCCCGTTACTCATGTAGCTGGTCATTTTTGTATGCAATTACCAGAAGTGTGTGCTCAATTCCAGTAACCATGTGCACAAAAATAGGCTGCAACAGTCTGCTTAGAATTGCTAATAACATGGTCCAAAGTCTCAGTCTTTATTTCTGTGGTTTTTAATGCTGGTTTTGTAAGAGAACTGAGCTGGGAATGAGTTTGGTTGTTGACTATTTGAGCAAAAGAAAGTACACATCTACAGGTACTGCTGGGGCTGCAGAACTGTGGAATTCTGCATTCACCCGCATATGGTTCAAATACTTGGTATGATGAGCTGATGGACCAGAAGAGATTCTGCATCCAGTGACCAGCTGTAGTGCATGGCTCAAATAAGAACAAGTAGCTTCTGAAATTCTGTATTTAAAATACACGCATCTTGAACTAGCAGTGTCATCATGAGGCATAAGTCTTTGCCATAAGCAATTCAAAATCAGACTGCAGTAGTTCAGAGAAGACTTAATTGGCATTTCTCTTTTTTGCATATCGCTGTTCTCATCAGTTCTAATACATGTTTCTTTCCCACCTCTACAAACTTCTTTGCCTTAAAGGGCTCATGAAGGAAATAATTAAAAAGTACACAGAGGAAAACTGTCTGAGCAGAAGGGGAAGAAATCCAAGGTGGTTTAGGGAGGTGCCCCAAACACTCTTTTGGCTGATTATTAATTTTTTTCTTACTATTATTTTATGATGCTGTTCGTGTTTAATTACTCATGTTTTCCTAACCTGTGTGACAGGCATAATTTGAAGAGCAATAGTAATGATCAAGCCATGGAAGTGCCAGGTGCTGCCTACGTGCTCAAGCAAGCATAGAGCAGACACTGTCAGGAGACAGTGTTGTTTCTTGATTAGATCTTTTCAAGTTGATGAAAATGAACCCAGCTGTTATTATTTAAATATAAATGATGCCAAAAGATGCTATGAAAAGTCAGAGCTCTCTCAATTTACTGCCTGTATGAAATAGTAAGTTCGTGGGACTTCACAGCAGTATATGCTGTTATAATATATATCAGGTTGCTTTCTAAAGATACAATTAGTTCATTGGGGTCTTTATGAGTGTAAACTGCCAGACAGTCCATATAGGTTAATATAATTTATATATATATATATATCAGTGAACAATTTTAGTCTTTGTATTTTCAAATCAAACCTCAAGACCACAGAAATTACCAGTTATGCTATATACCATGTGCTAGTGTATTTGAAGCTCATTTAGAAGCTGCAGTATCATTTTGGTTTGGGTTTTCCTGGTTACAATAACTTTTGGTTGCTTCATGCTTCAGTTGTGTGCAAGTGCAGTGAGATATTGTGGGTAGTAGCACTGTTGAACAGGTAATAGTACATCATCAGAATGTGAAGCCTTTCCTGATATTTTTTCTAATAGCAAATGGAGATTTAATTATGAATTTGTGGATACCTTGGCCAAAGTTTATAAAGTGTTGAGCAGCTGTTGTGTAAGTTTTAATGCCTTTATATTTAATTTAAAAAATAATTCATGGGATGATGCACTCCTAAAATGTTTTGATGAAGTCTGATGTCTTTTGGAGTGAAAATGAAATCAGGGGAAAGGAAAGCATTCTGTAGGCTGCAGTGCCAGTGCACTGCAGGTTCCTTCCTTGGAAATAAGAGAGTGAATCTCTGCTTAAACAACAGTCAAGTGAAATAAATTTCTGTTTGTTTTGTATTGCCAACCTTTGTAGTCCTGTAATTAATATTATATTTTCCCTTTTTTGTTAGCTTGTTTTCATACAGCAGAAAGTGCTGGGATCCTGTGATTACAATGAATCTCTACTCTTTGACATGTTAAATTTTTGCTCTGACTTTTTATATGTAGAGAAAATAATTGAAAATATGAAAATTAACTCTTTAGAGAACAGAAGACAAAACTATATACTCATGAGTACTATTACTCCCAAGTCAATAATAAGGGGCTGGAAGGAAAAAGTTGAGCAAACGATATTTTTTTAGGATTACTAGGGTGAGTATTTGACTTTTATGTGAAAGAAGCTATAAAAGAAAATCCACAGTTAGAAATAGAAGTGAAACTTCAGAAAAATAAGCAATATGTAGTTAAATAAATCACTTGCTGCATTAAGCTGCTATATGTCCATTCATCCTTGGACCAGTTTGCTGGTGGTGGGCTGCTCACTACAAACCAACATAAAGGACCTATTCAGGGCAAATTATGCTAGATTATTGATGTGAATGATTTGGCTGTTTTATCTGTATAGTAAGGTATATATCAGAGGGAAATGATGGGATACAGCCTAGGTTCTCTTCTTGCTTCTCCCTCTGATTTCTGCTGTTGGTCAAGTCCCTGATCATCCTGCCTCACTTTGCTTTGTAAAATGGGGATGACACTGCGTTCTTGCCATTGTGATTTTATTCCTATTGCTTAATGATGTAAAATCTGTGTCTTTCTCCTCTGGTGGTCCTTCACAGTCATTGCAGTGCTGCTGTAAAGCAGTTCTGTTTTGTCTAAATGGTATTACATCTAGTTGAAGTCTTGCTCAGGTTACAAGTGAAACGAAGCTGCCAAGATGTTTATCTAGGCTTCTTCAGCTGCTTTTTAGATTCTCAGTAGATACACAATGATTCTGTCATTCATGGCTTTATGTGTTCTTACTTATTGCCTGATATGTTGGAATACATCAAACAAAGTAAACCAAGTTGTAACGTTTATTGGTGACCTGCAGTGGAAAAGAGATGCAAGCTGTAGATGAATTCTAACAGAATACTCCAGGAGCTGATATTTGACTTTGATAGATTTTCAGAGAAAGGGCTGCCATTTCTGTGTTTGTTCAGTATGTGATGAGACCCTTACCTGCCGTCTCTACCCTGTCATAATACAAATGAAAAATAGGATTGCTTGTCTGAGAAACAGCTCTGTCTTCCATACCAAAACTTGGCAATAGATGATTCCTGTGTAAATGGTCTCAAGAGACACTTTCCTTGTAAAGAATTCAAGTGATGGATGAGGCATCTCGCATTTTAAGTGTTACACAGGTGAAAGCATTGGAGTATTCTGAGCCCATGCCTGCTGCTGTGTGTGTCTGAGTAGTTTGCTTGCTTTTTAATTGTGGAACTAAAGGAGGTTGGTAAGTAGGGCAAGACCATTAGAAAATGCTAGCTGTTTTCCTTCTATAATGTTCTTTCATATTTGACTGCTTCAGGGTGAAATAATGAAAAATTTTTCTGGTAACAGATCAAAACTTCCTTTCTTGTTTAATTGAAAGTGTTTAAGAGAACAAGGTCATTGAGAGGACAGATTTCAAGAAGTGGTATTTGCATTTGGTGATGTTTTGGAAAGAAACAGAGCATATTATGCATGCTTTTTAAGTATATATGACAAATGCACTGCCAAATCTATGGGATTTTATAGGCAGCTACTGTGAGCAGTAACAGCAGTAAATGAATCTGCTTTTTTCCCCTACTAAAACTAGCACTTACTGTGCTTTAGGAGATCTTTTTTGGTTATTTCAACATAGTTTCAACCCTATCAGCAAACCTCTTCTGGGTTAGTGGCAATATAAATCGTCTCCCAAACCCTGCAATATTCTACACCAAATTCAGAACCAGAGTGAAGAGAAGCTGGCACTAGTATGTGAGGGACTATCACCAGAAAAGAAGAAGGAACAAATCTTTGAGAATATGTAGAGAATACCTGGGAGAAAAAAAAAAATGGAAAAATATTCAAGTGAAAAGATCACTGTAGCAGAAATGAGAAGAAAAGAACAAAATCTCAGTGTGAGGTGACATCTGAAGGTGAAGGAAAGATGGGGAAATAAGGCCAGGTTTAAGAAGATATTTGTGAGAAACAGGAGAATGATGCTCAAAAGAGAAATGGGAGGAGCTTGAGTGAAAGATTGAGAGAGACATCCTATTAGGAAAGAAAAATGTCTTACAATAAAAAGGGATAAACGGAATTTTACAGGAAAATAAATTAGACAAAACATGAGAAAGATTCAAATAAAAAGGACAGTGAGAGAAATTAAATACTCATTGGAAAGGGAAGGGTGGAAGAGAACAAAATACTGATCTTCACGACAGAATAGTTGTATTTATTTTATTGATTTCTTGGAAGATTCTGTGGTGGGTTGGATGTCTGCTCTGAGTGAAAGTGAAAGATAGAATAGGAAAAATTATGATTTTTTTTTTCCCCAGGCTTTCCTGTGCAGGAAATGTAATAGGAAGTTATTTTTATTAGCCAAGATCAGAGAACATACAACAACAAACTACCAAGAATGGTGTGGAAAATCCGGTTATTTTTCTAGTCAGACCAGAAGAACCTGTGGCCACTGACCAGCAGGAGCCTAAGGGTCAGATTATTAAGAACTGGACTCAGTGAACTGAATGGCTATTGGAATCTGCACATTTAAATACACACCAGCCAACTTACATTGCAGACACAAAAAAAAAATCTCGAATGCCATGTAGGTGATATTTGTAGCCATTCATTAATTGCTTTATGGTTTCTTTTGTCTACCTTATCAACAGAAAAAGCATACTTCTTTGATTTCATTTACAAATGTGAAACGAATTGATTTTACGGAGATAAACTGCTCGCTGAGCAGTATTTTTCCATAAAGGCAGTCAGGTTATACCAGCCACCAAAAAAATGATGATGCAGAAGAGTACTGGATAGACACAAGGGAGTGTATTTTTCAAAGTGGTTTTGGAGGTTTTTAGGTGGAATGCACCCCTCAGTTCAGCATAGCCATGATGCTGAATATACTGGAAGAACTTTATCCTTTCAAAAGCTGTGATATGCTGTGGCAGTACTCAGTCCACATCCTTATTGCACTTGCAAGGGATTGTGAGACAAGGGAGTGTGGAGCATAGTGCTTTTATTTGCAGCAATAGCATGCTTTTTGTCTGTAAAGGAAATACTTAGCTGGCTACCTTGCCTAGACTCATCAGTGACCAGTGTTTTATCTTAGCAGTCTTAGTTGAACACGCATGCAGAATAGAAATATGTTTGTTTATAGCCAGGAAATGCATGAGCCTTTTCATGGATAAAGCATGAGTTTCAAGCATTAAATGTGACCTGTTTTTGTTATATGCCAGTACCTGCAAAGGGTTATTCTTTGTAGTGTCCTACTTGGACTCAAGCTCTAAAGCTTTCATCAAAGTAAATCTGATTATTTTGCACACGGTTTTCCTGAAAGGATGTTATGATTTTCTAGATGTTTGGTGGCTGGTGATAAATTAGGCTTTTATGATGTCATGTGAAAGGCCACTGCTTGGACTTCCTTCTCTATCAAGTGTGCTGGAGAATACCTTTGGGACATACTCGGAATCAGGAATTATCCTACCTTGTTTTAATTTAACCCTTTTGTGGACCATTGCTTCCTTTTTAACTACAGGTGTCCAGGCAAAGATAGCTTCCCTTTTGCAGACAGGAACTCATGGTATTCCCTCTTGAGTCTCCTCCATATACTGTGTTTGAATTTTTTTTTTTCCTTAGGCGACCAAAGCTCATCTCATGAGCTCCCTTTAAGTCTTTCACAGCTTAAATTCTGTCCGTATATTCTGTCTTGAAAAGGGTTTTCAAATTAGATGTGAGTTTTAGTCAGACATTGGAATGCAGTGAAAGGCAAGGGCAGAGACGGAAGGTGATGTGTCCTATAAATTAGGTGAGGTTTAAGATCATGTAGAGGGAGGCTGCTCTAAAAGGCAGCCAGCAGTGAAAGGCAGTCTTTTCCTCCCTCAGTCCTACCACAAGCTTCAGGGGGAAAGAGGTTTATATATCAATATGGAGGTAAGGAGGGAGTGTTGTCTGTTCCACTCAATATGAGTCACAGCCAAGCCTTCAGAGTAGTGAGGTGAGCACTGGATGCAGGGAAAAGACAGAAATTGCTGCTACAGGTGAGTTAGAATTTTCCAACATCATCTTCTTGAGATGAAAAATGACATTTTGAGTAAATTAATATTTTTATTAGGGCAAATATAACAGCACACCATTCAAAAAGACTTATAATTTTGAGGTTAGAATCATAGAATAGTTAGGGTTGGAAAGGACCTTAAGATCATCTAGTTCCAACCCCCTGCCAAGGGCAGGGACA
>JAVHNF010024215.1:9540-21634 GCA_034783455.1 Micropsitta finschii | reverse complement strand
GAACACTGCCAGGGACGGGGCAGCCACAGCTTCTCTGGGCACCCTGTGCCAGGGCCTCAGCACCCTCACAGGGAAGAGCTGCTTCCTAATAATCAGTCTAAATCTCCCCGCTGCACTGAACTGAGTGGTGTAAAGTAATGGCCGAGGAGATCGAGGCTACATAACTCGAAGGTTAGCGCACATTAAACCCCGCGCAGAGCCACCGCGTCTCTGTGGGTCCCGGCCGCCCTGCCACTTGGTCGGGGGCAGCGCTGGGCGTTGTGGGCGTCCCCGGCCGGGCTGCGGGCGGAGCCCGGAGGGGGCTGGCCCGGGTGGTGTCCCCGGGCGGCGGGGACAGGGACGAGTGGTCGTCATGGCGCAGTACACGAGGGGTGCTGCCTCCGTGGCCGTCATCCGGCTCCGCAACCCGCCTGTCAACGCGCTGAGGTAACGTCTGGCACCTGCCATTTTCTGCGGCGGCCGCTGCCGCCCAGCGCCGCCGCTCCTCGCCTGGGCAAGGGCCATGGGTACGGAGCGGCCGCAGGCTCGGTCCTGTGGCTGGCCCTCCCTTGGTGAGCGGAGTGGGGGGGGGTTCCCTGACTGACTTCATCTTGTCCTAACGGCCCGCCTCTCCTTGCCGGTGTGAGGCCCCTCCTGGCCGCAGGGCAGGCACCCCTGAAAGCCTCTGCCGAGGGGCTTCAAACACCACTCGGGTACCTGCTTCAGAGGGAGCTTAGATCTCCCTTGCCAAAAACCATGCTGAACTTTTCCGTGACTTCTGCTTTTTGTTATAATTTCTAGTGGGTTTCGGTTGGGTTTTTTTCAAGGAGGGTGTCAGGCTCACCAATCTGTACGTTCTGTCACCTTCCCTGGAAGCTGTTCAAAAGCTCAGTGTATTTCTCGTCTTTAAGCATCAAGATGATGTTTCCAGCAAAAAACCCGCACTCAACAGTGTTAGCAGTTCAGCTGCTTCACCCTGACGTTCCTTCAGAGCTCGCGTAGGTGAAAACCAGCCTTTCCTCATTTGCTACTGGTGTAGTCGCCTGCCCCACACGCTCCATGTACCTGCTTGGCAAGTGCCTGCGCCATCAAGTGAGCACAGAGGTTAGGACAAAGGGCTCCGTAGGTAGCAGACATGGTTCAGCAAGAGGAGCTGGCACCAGGATTAAACCATGGTTAAAGGCTATCAGGAGTGAAGGCAGTTCATTTGCTGTTTAAAAATGATTAAGGAATTGACCTTTAAATACTGATCTTGGTCAAGAAAGGGCTCTGGCGGTTTCAAACATGAGTCAGTGATAAGACAAACACCAATCTGTAGGAGCCTCTGAAATTGTAGTTTTTCATATGCTTGGAAAAGAACAAACATGATTATTTTGCTTCACATTATTTCTTGTAACGTGCATTTTAGTTCCTTTAGTTCTGAGTAGCACATAGATCCTTTTTAAGCAGCTGTAGTTGAAGAGCTGTTCTGCAGCAGTGACCATAGTGTCTATTCAGTGTATATTCACAAGCCAAAAAAAATCCACTGTGCTTATGCTCGACTTGTAAGCAGAAATTTTGTTAAAGAGAAGCCAAAATAGACAACAGCATGAATAGGAAATGCAACTTGCTCTTCTGTAGCAAGCTACATTGCTCTGCTGTAACTGGCAATGCTTACCCTCTTGTTGCAACACATTTATAAGGGAAATAAGATCATTTTTCACATGCTGAGATAACTATGATGAGAAAACAAACTTGGAGTGACTTGATGAGATTGGCTGAACTGAATCCCAGAACTGCAGGGTGCAAGAAATCTCTTGGACCTCCTGTGCCCAAGAGCAGGCTAAGAAAACTTCCAGGCTGTGGCCACAATAAACTTTCCATCCTTACCAGGAAAAACTGAAATGCAGAGATAAAGAATCATAGAATCACTTAGGCTGGAAGAAACCTTTAAGATCATCAAGTCCAATTGTTAACAGTAACATACACGTGCTTAAGGAACTTCAACTCTGCCTCTTTTGAGAAATCCTGGAGAGGACACAAAAGTTGCCTTCTGCCTTCAAACAGCAACTGCATGCAGCTGCACAACAGCCTCTTTGGGACAGACCCCTGCCTCTCCTTCCTGTTACTTTTCACCTCTCAGTGCCCTCACAGCAGGGTCCAGTTCTGACAAACCAAGGGTAACAGATGGTGTGGTCCTGGTCCTGTCCCCCAACCCCAGGAGAGAGAAGGAAGAGCCTGGCAGACTTCAGATTCATTAAAAAGGCAGTTTCCATTGAGTGCTGTATCTTCAATCCCCCCTCAAACATATTGTGATGCCCACACTCTTTTATCTGCTGACAGTCCCACAGCACGAAGGCCCCAGAGAGACCCAAGTACTTACTGCACCCAGTAGGCTCATTCCGTTGTGATGAGCTCCGTAGCACCACAGCACAACCTAAGATAGGACTGCTGTGCCATGTGTCCTCACAGCTTCTGCTCTGCTAGCATTGGCGCTCCTGGGGCTGGCAGTGAGCAAATGTGGCTTAACACCAGCAGGTTGGTTTAGGTTGGTTTTCAGCCAGTCTAACTCTCAGCATCAGCTCCTTGTGCAATTGCACGAGAAGCATGGCTGGCACAAGGGACTGAGTATAGGAGTACATGGGGGAGGATGGGAACCTGCACAGCATGCATTTAAAACAGGTAAGCTGTTGTGAAACTCTAACATGATACATGCCTGTGGTCTTTGATCATGTCAGGGTAATACCTGTTTTAGAAGGGATCCATAATTATCTCATACTCAGGTAGTTTTTAGCCGAGACCTGGGTATAGCTAGGAAAGGTAGAGCACTCTGATCCTTGTGTGTTCCTCCTGCTGCTGCATACTTTATGTACTGGACCGTAGGGGAGCAGGTTTGTGATTGCTGTTGGAAATGTCTGACTAGGTAGGTGATAGCCAGCAGTGAAAGCTACAGACAGGAGCCATGTCCTGCAATCCTGAAAATTTAATTTCACAGCAGGCACAGATGCTTTCTAAAATGCTGGTGAGTTTTTGCTGCTGTACTCAAGCCTTACCAGTCTCTCCCCATTTTTTGTGGTGCTGTTTTTTCACCTCCCAGGCCATCACACTGGCCATTAGCACTTTACATCCACCCATGGGTAGGAATTAGCTTTCTCTTGTCTGACACCATCCACTGCTGTGCAAATACCTCCAAGGCATATGTTCCAGAGGAACATATGCTGACTTGTCAATCTACAGCAAATTTGGCTCTCAGACTGACCCCCCCTCCAAGTTAATCTTTCTCTCCACCAGCAGAGGTGGCATGTGCCAAATTTTATTTGTTTGGAGGGTTTTTTTTTTAACTAGTTTGAAGAAGTTTAGTATTCAGAGATGTGCATTTATGAGACCATGGCATAGAGAGGAGAGATTTAGATATACAACGAACTGGGAAGTTTTAGGGAACAGATATGCAAGACTTGTAGGAGAAAGGACCAGCCACACCTTATTAGCAGAGGCAGGCTGCTGCACTGAAAATGAAGAAGGATGTGGAAGAGGATTTCAGCACTTGAGCTGACAAGTGTAGAAAAGCTCCAGGGCTGAAAAGATAGGACATGGGATAGAGAGTGTATGTGTGAGATTATATAAAGTACAACAGTGTAACAGTCATGACTGGAAAAGGCTTTCCCTGACTGCCAGAATTGTCCTTCTGACCCTAGATCAGCATAATGGTCAGAATATGTAAAGGAGATAAGAAAAGCTGCAACTTCAGATAGGCTGCAGTGATGTGTGATAACCTGTTTTGGACTGGATCAGCATCTCATCCTGATCCAGGATGCATCTGATCCAGGATGCATCATCCTGATGAGATGCAGAGAGAAAATTTTGTAATGTAGTACGTGTCTCCTTCCTAGAACAGCTATTCTAAAACCCCACAGAAAGGATGCCATTCTGGGTTTGGCCTTAATTTACGTGCATGGCTCCATTCAAGCTGTGTTAGCTGGTGTGTGACAGCAACTACTACACAGCTGGATCTGACACTGAGGAAAGAGAGCAGACCAGGTAAATTCAGCACAGGAGTACTCAATTTCAAGAAGAGAATTATGTGAACACTCAGCAGTTAGTTCAAACAGAAACACTGCAAGAAGCTGTCCAACAGACAAGAAGCCTGCAACAAGGGTGGAGGGTGGATTGGTGTTCGGGTTTGGATTTTGGGGGGTGTGTTAAAGTTTATTAGAAGCCCAGGCAAACTGTTCAGCCAGTAAGTGATCCAGTAAAAGCCCTGCATGGCTTGATGAGAAAGCTGAGACAAATAAGGAAAAAGTTTGATTTTGTTTTTAAGAAGTGGAAAGCTGACTCAAATGAGGAGAACAAGAAAGCCCATAAAACTTGACAGGAGAGATGCAAACTGGAAAATAAGACTAGAAAAATATGAAAAGTGGATCAAAACATGCTAAAAAACAGTAGCAAAAAATCTTCAAATAAAAAAATATAACCCAGGACAAGCTTACGGGATGCTGAGCTCAAAACTGGCAATTACAGCTCAGGGAAGGGAGCTTATCTTTGATAGTTCTGTGATCAGCTCAATGTGCTGAGGTAGCCTGAAATGCCTACAGAATATTGGCTATCATTGGAAGCAAAGCAGAGGACATCCCTTTTCTGAAATATAAACCATCTTAATTGTTGTGTGTAGTTCTGGATTTTGCACTTGCAGACGGATATAGGGACAATCCAAAAAGGGACAACCAAAGGATGGTGCACTGCATGAAGAAAGTGGCCTGAAAAAGCTGAGAGTCATTAGTTTGGAGAGGAAAGGGCTGTGGGAGAATAAGGTCAAGGTTTCCAAAATCATTAAGAAAGTAAGTAAATTAAAGGCAACCAAATCCTGCAGCAGTTGTACTAGGGGACTAGGGGCATTTGATTAAACTAGGAGGAGATTGTTTTAAAACAGATAATACGGAGCTTGCTGCCACAGCAGCCTGTGGAGGCAGATGGATCAGCAGAATCAGATAGGGATTAGGCAAATTCACGGACAGCAGGTGTACGAGGGATGCGGAAAAGAACGTGCATTGGCATACATAGCAACATTCCCGGTGCAGTGATTGTGGATGTTGGGGGAAGTGCGAGAGGAAAGGACCACACCTGCATGTTTTCTATAAACAGCATTTCCTACTGTTGGATTCATCTCACTTCTTTAAAGGCGACTAAGTAAATTTTTGGAATTCCTGTAAAATTACTTCTGGGGGTTTTTGGGGGGTTTTTTGTTTTTTTGTTTTTTTTTTTTTTTAATTAAAGTAATTAATTTAAAACATTCCATAACAGCAATGGAATCTGAATTATTTGATCCTTTACTGGATATCACCCTTTCATAACTGAAGAGAAACAAGTTTTATGGAAATAAACATATGATGATACACATGCATTAAAAAACACTGTCGTGTGAACCCAACACTGAACATAATCAGAAGTATCATTTTAACATGTGTTGTAACATCTGAGCTCTTGCTTGAAACAGGCAGAAGCCCATCTGGCACCAGATATTAGCCAGCACCATTTTCTTTCAGTTTCATCCAGGCATAAAGAATTCAGAATTGCAGCTGCCTTTTGTCAGAGAAGCCCAGTCCACCACCAGACTATCTATCTCATTTGCCATGTATCTAACCCAGAAATCTCCCAGGCTAAAAAGTGAGATGCAGTCAGGCAAAATGTTCCTTCTCTGGGTCTGGTGTTTCAGTGGAAAACCAGAAACACTATTGGCAAAAGAAACCAACCACCACATGTATTTTGCCATAAACCACTAACGCTTCTTACACCCGCAGAATTGGAGGGCTCAAGGAAGGAAGGTGCAGAGATACCAATTCCCTTCAATATGTTATTTACTGTATTTCATGATAAATTTAATCTTTCAATGCCTGATGTGTGGTAGGCTGTGTTGCAAAACCACAGAGGCAGAAGGTTTGGTTTATTTTGGTCTGGTTTATTTTGGTCTGGTTTATTTTGGTCTGGTTTATTTTGGTTTGGTTTTTAAGCAAGGCTGCCTTACCTTTAGCTACTGACAGCATTTTTCAAACAGATATGACTTCCCAGAAACCACCAAGTGCTCAACACACCTGACAAAATCAACTGGGCTCTTAAGTTACCTACATTTGGGGTTACCAATCTAATTTATTTCCACCTTTGTGAAAGTCTTCATAATGAAGCCTACAGTTCTGGGTTCACACTGAGGTCACAGCACACAAAACTTTACCACTTTTTTAAAGTCGGTACCTTACATATATGTTTGAGATGTTTAATGGAAGCATGCCTTAATTTTCATGCAATAAAACAAAAATCACTATGCATAGTGATAAATGGGGTTTGATTTTGATTTTTATTTCCTTCAGAATAACCTTTCCAGCATTTTCTGGAAGTCAATTGAAACAGAATTTAAAGTTTTTCAACAACACTGAAAAAATATCCCAAAACAACCACAAAGAACACCATTCTATGTCATTGCTATTTAACTGAAATCAAAGAGTTATTCCACCTGATATTTTCATTTCACCTTCTTTTTTGATCTGATCACATTTTTAAATGAAAAGTTCTTTCAACTTCCAAATAAAAACTTAAGAATTTTTGTGGTAGAAAAATGTCAAACTAAAATAAGTCTGCATATCCAAAGCAAAATATCATTGCAAGTATATTAAGATAAAATGTTTCAATGTTTTCAGGAAATTGCTTTTTTAACTCCCAATTATTAATCAAGTATAACTGAAATTAGCAAATAAATTTTTGATAAAACTGAAATTTACCATTTGCCTCTGAAATGTGGTGCAAATCTGGTTCAGGAAAGGCACAACCATGAGCATATAAATGGATTATTTGAACATATTGTGCCAGTATTTCTGGTGGAATTATTTTAGTATGGGTAAGCACAATATTTTGCCTATCATTTCTCTATTTAGCAGGTTTCACAACTACACACATCTGCTGCAGTCATGATTCAAGAACAGAAAGAAAACCTAATGCCAATTGTGAAAGATTTTTCAACAGTGAAACAGGGACTCTGGTACCAGAACTGCTGTTTTATAAATGGGGGTAGATGAACACTGAAGCTTGGCAAATTTAGACTGTAAATGAGCCATAATTAACTGCTGAAACAATGCAACCTAAATGAAGGCCAGTTGTTTTCCTAAATAATAAAAAAAACCTAAAAGACTAGAGATGAAATCATGGTTGAGTACTTAGAGCAGAAATTATTTGAATGTGTCATATAAACTGAGGTGCTAGTACTCAGAATACAGGATACATTTTATTTTTTCTGCAGCTAATTTAATATTTTTGTCTTTTATTGTCTCCCTTTCTAACCCCTTACCCTCTCCACAATTTCCCTGCTTTTTGGATTATTATCTTTGAAGTTTGCTACATGGCTTATTTCTCCGATATCTTTTATACAAAATTCCATCCTCTCAAAAAGAGGCATTATTAATGAATGTATACCAGCTCAAGATGAAGTTTTGAATTAGATTATTCTCAATACAAAATAAGAGAATGGCTGTTAAAATTGAAGCCTACGAATTAGTACAATGTATATCAAGTTCAGACCTTAAGCAGCCATGAATGTGTCAGCATGACCTTCACTGAAACAAAGCATATGCATTCTCACATTTCTTTGGCTTTGGTATTGGGCTAAAGCTTATTAACAGGTGCTTTTTAAAGGAATTAATTAAAACCAGTTTCCCTGAAACTGTTTTATTGCTTTTAAATGTATATGAAACACGAATCATACTAATTTGTTTCAGTACTGCCAAATGCAAAGTTTCTTTTCAGATATTTAACTTGAATCGGTCAGTTTAAAGAAGCTTTACACATCTAGAAAGTTAAAAATATTGATTGTTGAATACTTCAGTTATAATTCATTTTAAAATCCTATTATGTTTGGTTACACAAGACTGCATTTAATATACTTAAAGATGCAGTACTCCTTAGCTGTGACATATTTATGGGCTGCACATTAAAAAGTTTATAAAATAAGGCAGTATATTCTCAGTGTCAAACAGCTTTCAATGAAGACAATTATTCAGACTGTCTGTTTGTAATTAAGTATGAAATAATTTATGATTATGAAAATAAGTGAGTTTTGTTTTTGTTTTTGTTTTTGTTTTTTTTTTAAGAATACTGAATTTTCTCACAGAAAGGTTTCCAGAGCTCGTAAATTACTCACCTTAGATTTCAGGCAGATTTCTTGTGTAATTAATAAACATATGGATTCAATCTCAACAGTGGGTCAAAAGTAATGAACAGGATGCATGCTATCAAGGGATCCTCAAAAAACTCCTGAATATAAATCCAGGCTCAACATTAATTGATATGGGACTAGGAACTGATGGAACTGATACCACCCTTAGAAAAGTGGTGAGGACAGAACCTCAAAAGCTTTATCTTAGATAAGGATTAAAAGGCTGGATACTTATCTGTTTTATAGCCAGTTTTATCTGCTAGTCTGCAAACTGAGCTGGAAACCTTGCATGAACAGACCCACTTCTTAGATTTCTATTGAAGTTTCATACAAGCTATACATCCTGAAAAAATAGCCTCCGTCATGTCACTGTAAGCCTTGGGTGACAGCTAAAATATGCACAGTAAAAGGTTTTATGATAACCACAAGAAATTCAAAGAAACATACATTTCAAGCAACAGTTTAGTTTATTTGATCCAGATTTTTTCATCTAATTTTTATACACATTAATGGAATTTAGATCTCCTTATAAGGCCTGAATATTCCAAAACTATAGGCAGAATGTAAATTCACCTAGAAAAATTCTAGAAAATAAGTTGGTTCTAGAAATTAAAGCTGTGCGGAAGGATGTTTGTCCTATTTCACCTTTTGCTAGGTCCATAAAAAAACTCCATCTAGGGTTTTCTTAGCTATGTTTCACATATTTACAAAGAGGCAGGCTGAAAGACCCATTCAGCTTCTGCCTCCATGCAAATCCCAGTCAGAAGTCCTTGTTCATCAGTAGTCAAAACCACACAAACAAGAAGCAAATAAGGAAAAAGTGGATCCTAAAATGCTCCACAGGAAAACCCACCAGACGGTTAAAATATGGCATAAATAGGTACTTGGTTTACAAGTAGGTTAAATCCCTAACAATATGACTATGAAGAAGCTGTTTGTTTTCTTTGTGCTTGCAAAGAATCTCGAATAAAGGAAGTTAACATGTCTTTCTATTTAAAAAATGACAGTAAGTAAAGGTATTAAAGTCAGTGTACTGGAGAAAAAAAAGTCTCCTTTGACACTAAAATCAGTCTCAGAAATTTTACCTAATATGTAAGGTCTTTTTCTTGTAAAATTAGCAGTTTCAAAAAAAAGGGGGCTGGTAACGAATGCGATTCTTCAACCGTGACAGTAGTATTGCTACTTCATTCTCATAATGTTATGGGACCTCAGGCAGCTCCCAACTTCACCCTGGAATGATGGCATATTTCATGATTATGTCCAGCTCTGGCAGATAAGAGCATTTATATGCTAATAACAGCAATATGGGTATCTCTAGGATTTCACCATAAGCAGTGAAGCTTTAAATCACAATAAGCTTTATGGGCCCAATTTATCTACTTTAAAGGAAAAGATCATAATAGCTACGTAGGTGTTCTGAAGCATATTTCCTTTACATCAACTTTTAGGGTCCTATAAAATATGAAATGAATGGGAAATGGGAATATTTGGTACCTCAGAGGACTGGATTATTAATAAGAGGTGGATTATACATAACTTCTTCAAATCACTAGAGAAAATGGAAGCTATGTCATGGTGACTGGGTGATGTGGGTAAATAGAGAAACAAAAGCTATGCCAGGAACCCACTAAATCATCTTTCCAGAGGATGCCCTAATCTACAGATACAACTGGAATTTACACAGGCTTTAAAGGAACAAAACTCTCCTTAGCACTCACCATGTTACCTGTAAAATTTGGTCTGTTTATACCAGTTACGATTACGAGTATGCCTTTTTTACAGTTGACAGTATTGTGCATCCAGGTGATCACATTGTTTCAATTATATGTTCAGTTAGGTTCCAGCTGGCACACAAACTCACATGTAATTCTGCCATCATGTTCGGGGCTGACTTCAAGAGCACAATAGCAATTTAAGCTTCCTACTGCTAAGGTTGCTGGACAATAGCTTGCACTGGGGAAAAAAAAATAAGAGAGGAAAAAATTGGAACTGTATTCACATCACTATAGGTAAGAAACTTAAATTTAGTGAAATTATGTGACATCTCACCTCTCTGCACAAACTCCCTAGGGATACTGTGTCCAGCACCCCTGGATAGGTAACAGTTTGAATTGCTGTCTGCTTTCTTTAACTCATGTGCTGCAGGAGTGCTTCAGTTCACTCTTAGTCAGGTACTAACCTCAGTGATCTGAGGCAGGGGATTTTTCACACAGCAGTATGAAGCACAAAAACATTTCGAGAACAAAAAAACATTCTGCTTTGGAGCAAGAATGACTCAAACTCTTTTCATACTTCCAACAAACTAGATTTCAATTTTGCAGTGTTTTGATGATGTACACATGACATCAACTTTGCAACCAAAGTTATTATCAGTATCATATATACCCTTTCTAACAGACTCCTCTTCCACATCGACCACTTCAAAGCAATGATTTTTGAGGGAGGCGTTAACTCTGCCAACACTAAGTGTTAATTCTTTCCATTACATGAGGAATTAATTACTAAAATATGTGCTTCATTCCCAGAACAGCACATGATTCTTTCCATACCAAGAAATGAATAAATGTCGGATACAAAAATGCTCATTAAAAAGTTTTCAAGTTGGATCACAGATGCCTGTGAGATCTTGTTGAATATTCCTCCTTTTACAGTAAATCCAACATTTCTATAAGTTTTAATTAATTAAGGCTATCCAAGTTGTTTTCATTAAGTTATTTAAGGCAAGTGAGTAATCTGATCTGACAACATAGCTGGCTCTGCTTTGAGCAACAGGCTGGACTACAGGTCTCCTGAGGTCTCTCCCATCCTGAATTTTTCTGTGATCTTATGATGATCATCACCTGCCTTGTAAACAAACAGCACTTAAATTCCACCTGACACAATCATTCATGGAACCCATCAAGCAAATTAATCCTGCTGAAAGATTGCTAAGATTTAAGTTATCCAAAAGAGGCTAACAAAGTGAAAAAGAAGCTTTTGGTCTGAAACATTCATTCACAAATGTGCTTTAAGACTTCTCCACACAACCTTCTGGATATTCTTCAAAAGTATCTTGCATATGTGGTAGAAATATGAGAAATTTGCTCACACAAATGTTACAGCCACATAAAGAATGGAATAAGCAAACCAGACCCCAATGGTTTCTTTCTTTAACACATGGAGTAAATGAAACCAAGCCTGTAATTACATTCCCGAAGAGTAACACAGATTGCAAAAACTAGCTTTTCTCTTGGATTTTATAAGTACTAATTCCAGTCTCTTCTAGAAAGGATAACGATAGGCAGTAGGGAAAGCTAATAGCTTGAACAGAATCTTCTGAAGCAACCCCCACACTTTTCATGGGCTTTCACCAGCTCAGTTTTCTCTGAGACCTGATCTACCTCCATCTCACTGAATACACGTACAAAGCTAGGTGCTAGATCTAGCTCATCCTTACAGTTTCCCTATTAAAGCTGTCCTAATTAGACTATAAAGACTTTCCCAGCATAAGAGAATCTACAGCTGGTTCTGAGCAGGAACATCTGGCCAGGTGTGACATTACTGTCCTTTAAACATTTGCAACCACTGACCGGCACAGCTGGTCACTTCATCTTTCAAAGATCCTTTAGGGTTAGATATTATGGCATTAAATGACAGTTGTCATTTAAGGCCATCTAGTTCATAGCAGGAACTAATCTACTATCTAAGCAATAAAGATCAAGAAATGCAAAGAAAATGCATTCCTTCCCTTCCCGTCTCTTAGATAGGAAGTTTAATATCCTCCATTAAGAGCTTTTCAGGATCCCACATTGATATCCTAAATTATAATCAAAAGAATACTGTAGTGCTACAAAAATTTTACATCTGTAGATAAGAAGTGACATGAAGAACTGACTCAAACTACTCAAATCAACCATCTCATAAATAGCTTAGCTAGACTGGCCACTGCCAATCTGAAGGTTG
>JAVHNF010024203.1:12598-29993 GCA_034783455.1 Micropsitta finschii | reverse complement strand
CAGGCCGAAAGTCAAAACATAGTGCTGCACCAGCTACTAAGAACAAAAAATGACTGCTACTGCTGAACCCAGGACATCTTCCTAAAAAAATGTGGCTTTCTTTGGATTATGTGAGGACTAATGACCTATCTAACAGTTCCTATGAACAAAGCCTTGGCTCTGGAATGCACTTTTGGCCCCTGAGCACAATACAGCTCTTTGCTATTTTCTGCAAAATCCTTTTGTTGCTGGAGATGACCATGAGTGTACTACCTGTTGTGATAAGACTGCGTAACTGCTAGGATTTTTTCATCATTTTGCTTTGAAGCAAAACAGGAAACATAGTGTTTGCATAAAAGGCTGTGTTGAAAGTAGGTTCTCACTGCAAAGTTGAAAGTCTTGAAAATCTGAAAATGTCAAAGAGCAGCAAGCCTGCAGGTCAAAGTAAAACATGAGAAAAAAAGTCCTTTTGTTTTAATTTAGTTTGTTCTCCAGAATAGGGAGAATCACTAAAAGTTCTTCTCCCAACCTTCACTCCAAATAAGGCAGCATTTGCTAACTCAAAGGGGCTTATGCAGCTGAAATACTCCATTTCAGTAAAGCAGCAAGAGCATTCAACCAACTGCATCACTTTGGGGTTTAACAAGCATTGGTGTTATATTCCTACTAGCAAGATTTTGTTCTGTGGAGAGATGTGTGTAACTAGCTTCTCTGCTATTACTATTGGCTGGAATATTGTTGGCAAAATTATTTCATGAACAAAAGTTTGGATTGGACCTGGCACAGATATTTAGTTGAGATGTATCAGTTTTGAGCATGTTTGGGACAGTAAGTCTTCCAAAGCACAGAACAGACTGTTTAGGAGATGTAAAGAGAATCCTGTAGTAAAACTCCATGCATGTTAGGAGGAAATGAAATTCTTCAACCTCCAAAACTGTCATGAAATTAACTTAACCGTACCTTTTCACTTCTCTATATGCTATATATATTAATCACTGGATTAATATAAATAAATGTGTAAATGTGAAACAAAGGGTGACAAAATATGGCAAATAACACAGAATGTCTCACTGAAAACTTATGCTTTTACTTCAGATAGTATTCTAGAAAAGTCTGGGAAACAGCAATTGGTATACCAAGAAATAATTGCTATATTTGAAAACAGTGGAATAATGCATTAAAATGTCAGTTAAATTCCCCAGTGAGTTGCCATTCTAGTTCTTTCCAGTCTAGTGGGTTTACAAAGGTCAAAGCAATAAAGCTGATTTTGAAATCTCAACAGAAATAATTAGTATATGAAAGTCTTTTATGATTATGTAAAAACTCTTACATTAAAGTATTAAAAATAGTGGGTTTAGCTGTTCAGAAAAAAAAAAAAAAAAGAAATTGCTAGAAATTGTAGGAATGCTCTTACATTGTATTAGAACTGAAGTCAGCAACTGGGTGTTGGGGAAAACACCAGGCAATAAGAGTTCATGGCTGTCAGCACTTGGTAAAACAAAAAAAATGCCCACGCTGCTTGATTCTGCCAACATGACTCCAGAGGACTGGGCCAAAATTGCAAAGAAACTTGAGGTACTATGGTGAGGGATAATAATTCATTTATTGCTTAAACAGAACCATCAGTTTATTAAGTATATTTAACAAGATAAAACAACTCACTAGTGCTATACATATGATATATATTTGTTTATTTAAAATGCAAATGTTATGTGCCTTGCTTAGTTACTTGCAAAATAACAAGTACTGTGCTTACAAGGCCTGCCAGTTTTTTTTCTTTTGAGAATGTGGCAAACTCACTATAGTTACATAGTTCGTGAGTAAAGTTATATAGTACAGAATTGTGACACAATAAGCCAGGTCATAATTCTGTACAAGAAAATAAATAGGAAAATTGCAGCTATGATTGAATGGGATATATAGTATGTAGGTTGATACTTTCTAAAATGTTGACTTAAATTCACTGTCCAAAAACACTGAAAAAAATCCTTAGCTGTAGGTGACTTAACTGAAGGTGGTTTAGTTACACATCATTTCAGTATTCAAATAGCTTACTAATTGGCTATTGATGTAGGAAATAATCTCATGTCTTTATACCTTTCTTATACTGGACACAGATGGACTTGACTAGCTTTGGCTTTGCAGCCAGTAGGAAAAATGCTGTCGTGGTTAGGTTTCCCACACTGTGAAATGTTTAAAGCCCTAGATATTTCTGCATGTATAGATAAATTCATTACATCCTTCTCTAGCATCAAAACCACAGCATTTCTGTCCCTGTGTCTGAACTTAGCTATGTGGTTTTAAGAAAGTAGAAATGTGAAACATTTAAAATACTTCACACCAGGAATTCATATGTAGCTGTTAGAAATAAATAACCATGGGGCTACTAAGATACTGCTCTTCCATTCTTGCTAACTCTGTGATAGTGGGCTTTATACTGTAAATTTCCTTCTTCAGTCAAGCCAAAGCAATGCATGCAAACAGTGTAATAACACAGGGAACGATACTGAAGATTCAGGGAAGAGTCCTTCACCCTTAGGTCCTCTAGTCCTGGAACCACCAAACTAGGGATGATGCTCATCCTATTGAATTCATCTTGCCAGGAAGAGACGGAGCTGGTGTACAGGTAGAAAGCCTCTAGGATAGAGCAGGGGTGCAGCTAGGAAAAGCCCAGAGCCAAGAGTAGGAGATGTCAATTCCATGCTGAACAGGAGAAAATTTACCTTTATTCCTTAATGACATATTAGTTTTATTACAGAAAAAGTGTTTCTTTCTTGTACATGGAATGCAGCTTCTCCGTATATAGAAATATCCAGTTTGTGTCATCCAAGTGAAATGTGCTGAGAAAAGAAAAAAACCCAAAACGTCTTCAACTGTCCACCTTATATAGACACTTCTACTTCACGTTCATCTTAGACACATACTTAGCAAAGCCTTGTGCTTTTCATTGTCCAACTGACATTCTGAGGTGCTTCTGTAGGATATCTCCTTGATAGCCAGCCTAATCTTTTATATTATGAAGCTTAAACCAGGCTATGTTCTTTCACGTCTAATAAGGTTCATAAAGCTGAAAATATTTGTGAGAATACTGATTAAGTTAAAGAGGACAAGTTGCTATTTCTGTGAACTTAGGCCTCTTGAAACTTACCTTGTTACTGCATTGTTGCATGCTTTTTGCATCATTCCGTAGTTTGCACTACAGAAAGATCTTGCAGCACTGACTGTTGTTCAGCTGACTAACTTGTTAGAGATAAGCAGAAATCCCCTGCAACTTCCAGTAGGTAACAACATGTGGGCATGAGTAATAGGGAAGAAATAGCAAAAGGACAAGTAGAAATCTGCAGGTGAGTTTGGAGGTGACCTTATTATCAGGAGATGCCTGAGATTCAGGAGATGCCGGTGTGCCTACTATAGCATAAGAAGTGTAATTAAAAAGAAATCATGTTTAATTCTATGGCACACCCATTTTTGCCCCACACTGGCACTTCATAGATCTGCTTAAACTTCTGTGTAATCCTTTCCATGTTACCAAATTACATCAGAGACATCAGTGTCTCTCACTACAGTGTTTACCACGTGCATCACTCGTGGTAAACATCAACTCGAAATTGAGGAACCAGTTCCATTTTCCTCCAAAAGCCAGCAGATGACTTTATTCTAACAGGATGAGCTGTGTGATTTATGTCTTAGCATTAAAAAACCTCCTGTGTGCAACTGTATGTAGATTAAAGTTGCTATAAAATTACTTTGTGCATCTGTAACATGCCTGATAGTCTAAGGTTTCTCAAAAACCAGAAAGTGTATGTACATTAACGATCAACAAGAAGCCTCTTCATCTTTTTGCTGAAGTCATGTACTGCTGTAGAAAGGATGACTTTTTAACAGAAGAGGGCACTCTTACACTGGCAATTTGCCTGCCTGCCACCCGGATTAAATGGATTTTTTTTTCTATATGCTGTGATAGCCTTGGTTTGCCTAATCTGTTCCTGTAAATGGTGTAATCCCTAAAGTAAAATCGGCAACAAAGAATCAGACTATACAACTAATTTGCATATGTTAACATTCCTGTTTAAATCCATTGCTAAGCTTTTCTTAATTAGCAGTCTTCTGGTTTTAAAATGCTGCATTAATATGTATACATAGAAGAACCCCTTTGACTGTTCCATAATTAGAATTGCTGTTTGTAGTGTTTAGTGTCCTATTAACCCTTAAGTGCATTTAAACCGAAAACAGGATAACTTTAGGAGGAATTATGTGTGTAGCACCCTTTAAAATATTATGCTGTTGCTTGTATCAGTGGAAGTAATGCAATATGTACTTCACTTGCTGATGCCAGAGCATTGCTCTAACAATGTGAAAACTTCTCAATCTCCAGGAGCACTATGAAAAGTATGATGGTTTTGTGATCCTTCACGGCACTGATACCATGGCCTATACAGCTTCAGCCTTATCCTTCATGTGTGAGAACCTGGGTAAAACTGTTGTTCTGACAGGATCTCAGGTAACGGGCTTCATCTGAAGGTGAAGTCAGATGCCTCATTTTTGGTTCTTGTATGCAAAACTAGGTAGTATCCTGACTATCACTGTACAGTTTAGTAGTGCAGGGCAGGCCTCTGGCCAGGGTGAATGGTCACAGTGCTGATAGAAATTAGTGAGAATTGACAGGCTCGCCAGCTGAGGATCTGCCCCATAATTTTATCATTAATGACTTTACAACTCTGTACCAAATCAGACTAGTAGTTCATTATGGCTGGGGCCAGATGCTTCAGAGAAAGATATAAGAGGCTGTCATTGGCCATTGTGTATTAATCAGTTTATATGAGAAGCATCTTTCCAGCCTCAGGTGGCTGCTGGCTGTTAGCTGTCTTTTTTTTTCTTTTAAACCCCTGAGGTTTATTACTTCTTACTTCATCAGTTGTTATCTTGTTGCATTCTTTATGATTTTTTTAATAATCCCTAACCATTAGATGCATTTTTGATCATTTCTGTTCCATCGAACATGGTCTGTTTCCTTTCCTCTAAAGACCATATTTATTAATTTTCATTCTCTTAGCTGGAGATCAGCTCTTTGCATATCATCTGAGGGGGAGGGGTTGTCTTACTAGTATAGCTTGCTTGAGTGTAAAATGCAGCACAAAGGAGAGATGAAACATCACACTGTAAAATTCCCCTCCCCATCTCATAACTTCCCTTTCACATGTGGTCTATTTGAAGTCAAAATACAAAAGTCTGGGAAGGAGCAGGCTCCCACTTATTGTCTTGACATGGGGCAGTCTAGTTGTGTTACATCATATTCGAGGTTTTACTTTCTTTTTGGCTTTATTGTTTGGAGATCTGCCTGACATATGATCTAGCAATGGAGCATGTGATTTTTTTTCATTGCTGAAAGGAGCTCTGACTCTCTGTTAATAAAAGAGACAATCTGGAAAGACGTGGAAGTTGTCACTCAGCAGACCAAATTTCTGGTTTTAATCTTGTCCTTTTCTGTCAGTAATAACCTGCTGGCTCAGTTTTTCAATACTATGTAGAAAGATGGTGCAAAAGAGCTGTTGTGAAGCCTGTAGGGGCAGTTCTGTATGATCTGGGGCTGTTGCTTTTTCTCAGTACAATCATTTCTCCCATGCTCAGTCACCTTAACTATGCCTGCTTTCTACTGTTTATATTTTCCTTGAATCAGTCTTTTAATGTGCTTAATTGCACTAGAATCATCTCTACATTAGCTTTTAAGCACTTAAATTATAAAAGTCTGTTAAGCACAGAGGGAAATCCTACCATCTGCTACAGTCTAAAATAGTTTGGATTAAGAAGGAAACTTTGTCATAAATCATTGTTACATAAATTATTCATGTATTTGTATTGCATAAGTTGGACTCTTTTTTTCTGCTGTGTAGGCTTTACATAAGGGACAGGGTGTAATTTCTGTCTCTGTTCTTCAGGTGCCCATATATGAGCTGCAGAATGACGGCCGAGCCAACCTTCTGGGCGCACTGCTGTTCGCTGGGCAGTTCGTGATACCTGAGGTCTGTTTGCCTGTGAAGACGGTCTCAGAAGCTGCTTTTCTCCCTCTAGCTAGAACACATACTTACATACTCAAAATATCCCGTAGGCAGTAAGGAATTGCACTTAAACAGGAAGATAAATGGATTCTTCTGAGGTTACAGGCATTTCCATGGCAAAGCACATGCTGTTTTCTCAAGAGTTATATCCCATTTTGCCCATATGCAGTCTATGAAGACTGTCGAGTCTGAAATGTAGCTTACAGCAGACTTGAAATCAGACATTCCTTTTCAAATATGGGGGATCTGAACCACTTGTAAGTCAGTTTTTAGACTGAAAGTTACTTTGAAGTTCTAAAGTTGCTCTAGAACTGGTAGAAGTGTCTTTTAGCTCTAGTTCCTGAAGTGTCAATGATGATATATCTACTGTACATGGAAGCGCTGTCATGTTCTTCACACCCTGCCTTTAAAGATGTTGGTGCTGCACAGTCCAAAATCAGACAGAAAACTAGTCAAGTTACACCTCATTTCATTTTTGCCATGCTCTCAAAGCCAGTTCTTATAAGACAATAGGAATAGATGGTTGGCCAAGATCTTCATAACTAATAACTTTGAGGTATCTCCTTCAAATTTCATTTGACAGACTTTAAGGATCTTGAGAAGGAATCTGTTTATGTGTGGTAACTCTTGAAAGTTATCCTCATTTTCACCAGGCCTTTGTTAAGGTTTTGCACTCTGAATTTAGCTATAAATGATGAACTTACTGAAAAGTCCACACTGTTTCTTTCTTCTGTCTCTGAAGTGGACTCAGGCACATTTGCTGTCTCCTAGACTATGCCTCATGAGAGAATTACGAAACTAGTTAGCTCTTAACTTGTTTTGTTCTTAAATTCTTAAACCAGTGTATGACAGATGTGCCAACTCTTTTTGAAAGGGTAAGAGTTGTAAACATCTACTAGCCTCTGAGTTGCTTTAAAGATTTAGAAAACACTTTATAAAGGACGAACTACAGTATTTATCTACAGAATCTTTTAATTACTGGCTTATTCATAGACCTGTTTCTTTACTTGTCTTGCAGGTGTGCCTGTATTTTTATAATAAACTGTACAGGGGAAATAGGGTGACTAAGGTGGATGCTGCGAGTTTCAATGCCTTTTCCTCACCTAACCTGCCTCCACTTGCAAATGCTGAGGTTGATATTACAAGTAAGCAACATCATCTCTTAAGCCTTGTAATGTATGCCACATGCAATAGAACTCTAGCTGAGAAGAATCTGTGTCTGTGTAGTTGAAATACTATTTTAAACTCAAAATCTTTGAAAGCCTTGTAGCTTGCCTCCACTTTACTTGTTCTGAAACTGTTTAAATATTAGTAAGACAGAATTTATGACTCAACCGCATTTATCTATTGAATGTACATGTGAGCTAGCTAGATGGAGTTTGACTGAAGATCCAGACTAACCAGAGGGAATGTTGCCCCTGTGTTATGAAAATGCTTGCTCTGAAGATAAAAATGAGGGAGTGAGGACTGAAAGAACAAAGAATTTAATCTCGTTAATGACCATGCTGGGCTCCAAACTGAGGCAAAAGATTGCAGAGTACATGCAGCTTCCACAGATTCTGTTTGATTCATGTCACTGTGTAAGATGTTTTACTGGATATGTAGGAACTGTCTAAACTGCAAGCACACAGAAATCAACAGACCCAGAATATGCACTGGGTGAAGTTTTTTTTCCCCCAGAGTTACTCAAGCTCCCTATAATTCTTATGTGTCTGGTTTGTAGGAGGGGAAAAACTGCATGAAGGTTTCAATACCCATTCGCAAAGTCATTATCATACTTGATGTCTGTTCTTGAATAAATTACACCCTTTATATGAAGAGAAGAGAGACACATTTGGAATCTAGCCAAATGAGAAGTTGCCAGAAAGTGTACTAAAGGACAGTTTTAAATCCATTATGTTATGCTATCTGGTTTTGGATAGGGTAGGTATATTAAAAAGGAGTAGCAGTTGGTGACAATCTCCATTATCACAAAAAATAGGAATACAAGGGGGTTCCCAAATTCTTTTGCTAAGTGCTATTAGTGGCAGTAGGAGATGTAGCCCTCTGCCATGCAGCATTCCGTTCTGAATGGTTTCTACTACTAAAGAGAGACATTCTGCAATTTGGAAAAATAAGTTTATTCCTTCCACCTAATGAGTAGGAGTTATTTATTTAAAGTTTCAGGATCCAAGTGCTGTGTTTGTAGCAGCTAGATACAAACTGAGGAAGCCTGTGAAATACTGTAGTGGTCCATAAGACATCTCTCAGAGAGTCTGCCACTGTTGTATTACTGTGCTGTGCCCAATTTGGTGTATGTGAAATCAAGAGGAATACTTTCAGTTGACTGCTGCAGTAAACTGGGGAGAATCTTCTTTCTTGGGTTTTTATGAACTGCATCAAATAGGGTATAAATAAATTCCATTTACTGACTGATCAATAATGAAATCAAGCTGTAAATTGTATGCTCTTTCTCTCTTGGATTTAAATGAACTGTTTTGTGATTCCTTGCTTATATTAGAAAAATGAGAAAGTTATTAAGTACTTCCCTAGGCCCATATTAGGTCCCATTATATTTTCAGCAGAATGCCTCATGGAGATCAGTGGGGATTTCTGATTTTAAAACTGCTGGTGTGACAAACTCTATTTTTATTTTTCAGTTGATTACCCAGTTAGGGTAGCATCATTTATCCAAGATGATGGTGTCAGTATTGAAGGATTGTTTCATTTTGAAAAAACACAGTCTATAGTATGGGCAAACTACTAGGGCTGCTTTATTTTGTTCTAAGTAATTGTTTGAAACATAGCTGTCTCCCTTGAGTTTGCTTGTTCAATCCTCATATGAAGCTTTCACAGAGACAAGGAACCACTGGGGCTTTTGAAAACAAACCAAACAAATCTAGCATCTTTTAACCTTTTTTTATTCTTTTTTTTCCCAAATGACTGAATAATATGCCTTAATCCTTCTGTAGACCAGGCTGACTCTTGCTGCTTCAGCATTGTGGAAAGCAGCCTGAGGATGCCAGGAGGAGTAGACCATGTGCAGAAACTCTTCCTCAGGCTTCCTAGTTCTAACAAAGCTGGGAATGAAAATTACAGAGAAGCAGAGGGGGAGAGGTGACAGGATGGAATGTAATGGGATCATGGTTTGGTATACAGGAATAAGAAGACATGCTCTTTGAGGCTAGGCATACTGTATAAAAGCAATGATCTACTTCAGCACCAAAGAGGAGAGGGAGAACCTTCGTTCCTTTTTCTACCCTAGCTGCGACTCTTTTGTTCATTTTTGGTTTCCATACTTCACTCTCTTACCTCTTCAGGTGAGGCTGCCTGTAGAGTTTTGATCCTGTCAACCAGCTGTGTTCTCGGCCAGATCCTAAGACACCTAAGAGTCCCATTATCCAGTTTTAGATGAGCAAGTGTGTCAGCTTCTTTAAGACTTTCAGTTTAGCACAAGAAAAGCCTGGAAGTAGTGAAAAATTCTAGCCCACTCCTGAGATGAATAAGAAACCCAATGCCAATGGGAAATACTTTTGCAGGAGAATCAATGATCTTTGTATGAAATGGGCAATATAGGAATAACAATAAATGTTTCGAAAATCTTAAACTGAAGAGACCTTGCCTTATTTCTCGCATATTGTGAAAATAGGAGAAACAAGGAGGACTATTTGACTTGAAATGTGCAAAGATTCTCAGTATATTTCATAACTGGTTGTTCTTCTCTGTTCTTGGTTGTCCTAATGAAGCATATAAGAAACTTGCTTTCTTCATCAAACATTCATGTAACTTCTGGGAGTGGTGCACATGTACAGGACTGTGTGATGAGAAACATAGCTTGTGCAGGGGATGAGCAGAGCCTGTATGACTGTGCATGTAAATGTGGTAAAGCAGCAGCAGAAGGTTAGAAGGCCTTTTTGGGCTTGTCTACTCACCAGTCCCATTAGAAAGAAGCTATTTGTCACTGTCTGAGTCTGTGTCTTGGTTGGCAGTTCTAGTTATTTATAGTAAGAAGCCCAGGTCATTTATATATTAAGGCAAATGCCAGCTCTCTTCAGTGAAGTGCTTTTGGTCCCACTCTCCCTTGTAAGTAGGCGTGTTGATTCTTGCAACACCACTATTCAATTTCAGTATGAATTTCACAAGGTGTGTGTCGATTGTTTTACAACAAACTGCCAAAAAAGGGGGTCTGTGTTGTTTTGCCTCCTTCAGGAATTTGCACTCATAGGTTGGCCTGCGCTCCCCACCCCTTGGCTGTCGCCATGAATCATAATGAGTGCTAGGCAGCTTATATAATGGTAGGGCTCGCCCGTAGCCTTGCAGAGAAGGATGAGAAGAAAGTGTTGCTGTTTGTCTGGAGCTCTGCAATCACAAAAAGCTGTATTTCTTGTTTGATTTCATAACTAGGAGTTCAGTCACCACTCCTAAGGGAGGTGTCGCTCTTAGTTGCTGCTCTCCTATTATAAGTTGAAACCTGCATTGTGGCATAGGTGCTGTTTAACAACAGGGATGGTGGGAGGTGGTATGTGTTGCTGCTTTCTAGACTGCGTAGAGCTGCTTTTCTCTTTTATTTTATTTTTAAGCCAGGTTGATGTTTTTTTCTGCACTAACTGTATCACTGTAGTGGGGTGTGTGTGTGTGAAAGAGAGAGAATAAAGCTGAAGAAGATAAGGATGTAACTTTTTGAGCTGTAATTTTAAAAGCTGTAGTGTTTGGTAGGGAGGGGGAGATTGTAAACAGTGGAGTATTGTTTATGTGATGGTTTTGTTTGGAAGAATAAACAAAGCCTTAATGTCTTGAATGCTGTCTCCTTGAATAATGCAATCTTTTCTATCACAAGCCATTTTTGACACAGTATATAAATAGCCATTACCTCTTTAAATATGTACGTTGCTTTATAAACTTTCTGCCCTGCAACACCAGTTGCTTACGTTTCTTCTTCAGATTTGTATCCATATTTACATAATGCTGTACACTCTATCAGTTGAACTCTTTACAAGCACAGACCATTGAAGTCACAACAGGTTACTGTTTTCTGTGTTGTGCTAAAACTGAATATCCCTAATTAGTCTCTTATCCATAGAATAAAAACCTGTTATGAACACCAACGCATGTTTTTTTTGCACTTCACCTGTTTGTATCTGAGTTTCTTATTTAAGATCTGTTAGTGATTCCTAAGATTCTTCCTTTTTTCTTTCCTTTTTTTTTTTTTAATTTATTTGACAGAAGAAGATTGCTGTGGGCTATAGGCTACAAGATAGCTGGTTTATTCAGTACACTAGAGATACTTGAACTTAGCTATGTGACGTAAATATTCTTTGTTTTTATGTATCTTTGAGATGGAGATTGCAAAGAGTGTGGTCTGATATTTTTTTCCCTGCATGGTGCTCTGTTTCACAACAGTTCTGAATAAATCTGAGATGAAGTTGGGCTTTTATGTATATTTGTTTGTCTTTGACTTTTGCATTGCACTTGCCTTTTGTTCTGCCTTTTAGATTCATTTGTTTAAAGGAAAGCTGACATTTGTGGAGTCTGCAATACCAAGCATGTTACATAGGCTGATGGGGTTCATGACCAAGAGAATGTTAACTCAGGGGCAATCTTTAGTGTGATTTTTTTAATATAATTTGGAATTACATCACTGTACTATGTCTGCATGCATTACATTTATCTTAAGATACCTTAAGATAAGGTTTTTGGTACAGCATACTTCAAGAGTACAGGTATAGGCCTGGTATAGGTCTGTCTTCTGAACCTATCCTCTGATCTCCCTCCTTGGTGTTCTACTTTTGGCAGTATCTTAGTGATCCATGCCAAGGCAGGTTCCCTCAGTTCATTCTTCAAGTTCGTTACAGGCATTAGGGGTGCTAATAGCTGCCAAACTTAGTAGTATGCTTCTGTGAAGTTTTGGCAGGGACTCCTAGCTTATGGAGGATAAAGGAAAGAAACCTCTAATACAATTTTATTGCCATCCCTTCTTATAGAGGAGCCTGCTTTTAAAGAATTAATCTGACTGTTAGAAGGTTGAAAAAATTGGATTTATTGCTAAACACTTCTGCTTTTAAAGCACAGTGCTCATGAACCAGTGTGGTTAGCCAGGCCTGTGAACCTCAAGCAGAACAAATGCACAGCTTTCTGCACTAGCCCGTGTACATCCTGCATGCCTCTAACTGACTTTGGAAAGCTCATGGAGACCTTTGAGAGCTCCTTGGCTAACTACTAAATCCAGCCAGGTGGTTTCAGAACAGTGGTAGCCAGCTTAGCACAAAGAAATAAACTAGAAATGGTCTATAGTTCTATTCTCGCATTCTCAGGGCATTAGAAATCTATGTGCTGAATGTGTGGCTTGTAGGACAAACATGTTGCCATGCCAACTTCTTATGACTTGTTTAATGGTATCTTTAGAAGGAACGTACAGTGGCTTCTTATAAGTGATTGATATATTTCTGTCCTGACTTAATGGATTGTGTAGGTTTTCGTATCTTTAGTAATGGGGCAATAGAGCAGGCTTCAATGGAGACTTTTACTCTGATTTTTCTTGCAATTGGCTGTCTGCTGATGGCAAGAGATTGCAGCAGTAATTGGTGTGAGTAACTCTCCGCATGGCTGAGAGCAAGTCAGTATTATGCACACAGATCTTTTATCTGTCTTGCTGCTTGGGAGTTTCTCCAAAATTTAAACAGCTTAAATCATGATGGGGAAACAGGTAGCTTTATGCTATGGTTTACTGTCATTGAAGCATGACTCTCTGAGCTATCTGTTGGCCGCTGTTTGTTAAACCTCTTCCACTGCCTTGTAGGAGATGTCAGCCCAACGATTGCTGTGTTCCTATACTGAAGCAGTAAAATTTTGAAATCAATAATGCATGACTTGGTTTCTAATAATGCAACACAAACAGACTATTAGTTAAACAGCTGGCTCCTGGCTCTAAATGTCTAATCGGAGTTAATTGAATCCTTGCTATTTTATTTAATTGTTAGTAACTACCTAATAAACTCTGGAGGTGATTAGTGGCAACAGTAACTGAATTTGTCATTTCTTATGTCTGGGAAGATGAAGGTCTGTTTTCTAAACTTGAATCCAGGCTGGTATCATGCCAACTACATAACAAAGAAGTTCAGGTCAGTGTATGTGACAAGTAAATATCTCACCTGTGCTAGACCTGCACAGCGCTCTCTTGGTTGTGGCTTTCTGAGCACTCAGAACCGGGAGAGTTGGCACTGACAGGACATGCTCAACATCGTGGTCCCATCAGGTCTAGGACTCAGATCCTTTTCACAGCTATCAGACTTCTCTTTTGAAGAGGTTGTAGTAGAGCTATACAGCTTTGTGTCTGATAAATGATCCGTTTCACTAACGATCACTGAAATAAACTATTCATTTTGGAAGCCTTTGCTATAAAATGCTATTAAATTGAAGTAAGCATATATGTTAAATATCTCCTTGAAGGGCAACAACTAAGAAATGTTTATAAGTAATTTACTTATTACATAAGTAAAAATAAGTGACTTCAGAATGTAGACTATTTTGGAATTAAAGCTAAAATACAACACAGTTGAGCCTGGCCTGGGTGTGGCCTTGAAGACATTTTGTGGCACCTAATAAATAAGGTGTGTTAGATCAGCTGCTATGGCTGCTGGCTTAAATGAGTCTTCATTTCTTCTTTTCAAAAATACATTGCCTTCCATGAATCCCCTACATGAGAAACAGTTTTAAAGACAGTGTTGTTAGTATGAAGTGCTACAGGTGTACTTAATGTTGTGTCTTAATATTAAATTTAAAAGGCTATTTCTCTTAACAGTAAATTGGGAAACAGTGTGGAGAGCCAATACCAAAAAGAAATTTCAAGTTCACACCAATATGAACAGGAATGTTGGGCTTCTGCGAATCTTCCCAGGAATCACTGCTGCTGTTGTAAGTGTCACCACTTCATCTTGGAAGCGGGCGAAGGGATGTTCAATACTTGATTTGTTAACAAGTAGGGAAGCTGCATTGTTTGTAGCAGTGGTTGGGGTTTTGGAGGGAAGGGAAAGGATCTGTCTTCTTCTGATAAACGTTGTTTTGAATATCAGAGAATTTAAAGACTATTCTCATATGCCATAAACTATTGATAAAAGCTTCACTTTTTTGTGACCATGTGAAATGCTCGACTGCTGCATATTGAGGCATATTAATAGCTAGCTTGTCAAAGAATATACAAAATGGCAGGGGGAAGAGAGTAATTATTTCTACAATTCATGCTTGGTTTTCAAGGTTGATTTTATTTCACACTGATGGTTAACATGACCCTCAGCATTCCTATGGAGCTGAAAATGAGAAATGGGATTTTGCTGCTGAAAATGAGAGGTGGGACTTTTTTTGCCTTTAGAAATTATTTTGCAGAACTGTGGGTTTAGGTAGATTTGTCTTTAAATTTTTGTCTAATACTATCTCTGTTAAATTGACAGGTCTTTTGTGGCTCTTGCCATCTTAAATTTAATCCAGTAGTTTAAGCATCACTCCTCAATTATATTACCATCCTTTTTAGGTGAATATGAACAGATGGAAAGGCAGAGGGGTGGTATATTTGCAATAAAACTCCAACTGCATAGTTAGCCTCATAGGGGCTTACAGTGTATTGCATTTAGCATATGTGATCAGCAAGGAAACATGTAGGTTGTTTAAAATACATCTTTCTGGGAAGAGGACTTTGCTAGGCACTCTCTTACAGTTAGGCACAACTACTTGAGTAACAGCTGACCCAGAGTGTATTAGCGCCTCTTTATTTTTTAATCTACCTTGAGTTAAAACAATTAGGTTTTGAGTTAAAAAACTCCAGGCTTCATTAGAACATTCTTTCCTGAAAGGTGAGACACTCTCTCTCTTAAGCAGACATTTGTTAACAAAACTCTTTGCTGAAGTAACAAACCTGTGTAGGGGTGGGGTTCTAAACTTTTTGCTGCACCATGGTGCAACAGTATAGCCTGCTAAAGGCACTTGAACAGTAGCATCCTTTTTCACACCAGGGTTATGACTGCAGAAAATAGTTTATTTTAAAATATATCCCTCTAGGAATTTTAAAGGATGCTATAGAGTTAAATTCTCATTTTTTTTAAAGTTTATTCTGCAGTCCCAGTTGTTGCAAATGGGGAGCACAGAAAGGCACAAGAAGACTGTAATGCATGAAAGCCTGTAAGACTATAATAGGAATAGACCATTTTTAAAAACGCTACACCATACATGAAAATCTTAATGTGACTTAAACACAACTTTTGTCTCCCTTCCCTGTTTTATTTTTAAACAGGTAAAAGCGTTTCTTCAGCCTCCAATTGAGGGCATTGTACTTGAAGCTTATGGAAGTGGCAATGCCCCAAACAATAGAGAAGACTTGCTGGAAGAACTGAAGAAAGCCGCTGAACGGAAAGTAGTGATTCTAAACTGTACCCAGTGCTTACGAGGGTCTGTCAAAACAGTCTATGCAACAGGGCAGGTAAGGATTATGCAATAATTTCAGACTCTATTGCTGTGTAAAAGAACCATCCCACTGGTACAACTTGATTATATACTTCTGATAGTCCCAGTATATAAAAACAAATTTATTACCTGTAGAGATATTGCTCATAAAATAACTATATCTCAAAAATCTTAACGTTTAAGTGTTTACATACATATCTGCAAACTAGATCCTGTTGTTCCTGACCCCAATGGTCAAAACGGTCAGCTCACATCCCAAATTAGTGATTGCTTGCTCCTGTTGCATGCAGCACTCCAGGATACCTTGCATTTGATAGGTAGTGTCTCCCCCAAAGGGATTCCACTGAGCTGGAAGCTAGCTTAGGGGTCAGATGATCAAATAAATATTTGGTAGGATAGGAGTTACTTAGCTACAATGTAGGAGCATCAAGAAAGTCTGCAAATGCAAGCAATATTCCAATTTTTTTATTACACTGGAAGAACAACTGAATTCAGTGAGAGAATGGAGAGCAGTATGTAAGGAAGTTTCTGTCTTGCAGAATGGAAATCAGCTGTGTTTAATGCATGCAGGCTAGCCTAAAGCAGACTTTGTGCAGATACTGTTAATATCCGGGGTATTTTGCAGTGAGTTTCTCAATTGTGTATTAAGATGTGACATCACTGGCACTAATAAGAGCTCAAAGCCATGTAAGAGTATGTGTTGCATGTGGTAGTGTGAAGGAAGCTGGTTTAACTGGCCTTTATAAAGAAACCTAGCCATTAAATAGCCAAGAAGCACTGCCAGAGGGTGACTCATCCCCCTCTTTTAGACACCTGGTTTTGCTGGGAGCAACCACGCGTCTGCTAGAGCCAGCCTCTTCGGTGACTGTAAGGCAAACCTAGGTACTCTAGTCTGGTGCTGAAACCTGCCTCTTTTAACATTGTTTTTGACACAGCTTTAGGTTATATTTGCTTCAAGAACACAGTCTGTTTTGAGGAGAAAGAAAAGGAGATTGTAAGAGTTTCTTTCCACCTCTTCAGTATCTAAGCTCAGTATTTTCTGATATGGGCAGTTATTCGGGTGTTGGTAAAACTTTTGCATAACTTAGTAGAGGAGTTTTGAGAAGTATTAACTTCTTCAAAGATCCCTTGCTCTGTAGCAAATAGGACAGGAATACATGGATTATATAGAACGCCACACAGAAAGAAGAAAGCAGTTAGGTCAGTAAGAGGCACCAAACTTATATCTGAAAAAACAACATGAGAATGAAGCCTAGCTTTTATGTGATCTTCTGCTTGAAATGAACTTCTAAAATGTATGGAAGGAAGAGAAAAACCTTTTCTATGCTTTGGTTAAAAGAGTCTTCAACTGGACACCTCTAAAACGTCTTTTTGCACTCTGGTCCAGACTTAGGCTGAATTGAAGGGTTCTGCTCAGGTCTTACTGAACTATTTCAAGGCTATGTGGAAATGAGTTTACTTCTGGCTTCCACTTTTTGTATGAAGCATGTTTTATGTTGCTTCAGTATCCATTGGTGGAGGCTGCCCTGTTTTCTTGGCATCTTTTGAGGAGAACACTCCCAAATCCAAGTCCTACAAAATTATTTCACACTTGTTCTTTCATTGCTTTCTCCTTTTTATAAGGAACTGCTTAGTGGAGGAAGTACCATGGATTAATGCTGGGAAGTTGTTGTAATGTTAAATTTACTCTGATTTTTCTTTAAATAAAATCTTTCACAGGTCTTTGCATGTGGCTAAGCCATTTTTTTACTCATTCAAGCTAGCCAGGCGGGTCAGCTGAGTCCCTGGTTTCCCTTGAAGTGTTTGTTTTAATTAACCGAATATCTGGCCTCTGATCCATCTTCACAGTAGACATTTAGGGGTGGTAGGTTTAGGGGTGGTAGGTTTTAAATAATAAAGAAGTAGAAAGGTGATGGTAGGCTACAAAGCTA
>JAVHNF010024201.1:10282-21229 GCA_034783455.1 Micropsitta finschii | reverse complement strand
TGAGGACACTAGATGGTGCTCAACACCACAAGGCAAAGCCAACCTTTCGCAGGCCAGGTGAAAGCCCGATTCCCAGTTCAGAAGTTTTGCACTTCAGTGAGGATTTCACCATCTTTTATGGAGTTTGCATAAACTGTTAGTACAGTTCTGATGAAGGATGTAGGTGTGACTAACTACATACAGCTAATTACTTAAGGTCATTTCCAACCCTATTTATGATTCTATGAATTATCCCTGGTATGCTGCTCTCAAGTAAATGCCATTCTTTCCCTTCTTACAGGTGGTGAGATTGCAAATGATCTAGAAGTGAATATAGCTCCTGTATAGTTGGCAAGCCTTCTACCAAGTATGGCTTTATTGCATTTTCTTATATTGGGGTTAGAGGTAATGATGGGAAATTGAATAGCTACTGCAAAAAGTCTGTTTAATTTCAAATACCAACCTTTGTGTCAAAGAGAAGGGTTTCAGTCAGAATTAATATGTGACTATATGAATAGTAGATGCACATACTAAATGTAAAGCTCACAGTGAAGATTCTGAAGAAAAAGGAGTGAAAAGTAGGGCTTCTTCCTACTTAGCAAGTCTGTCCTCTGGAGAGTTTTAAAGGGATGATAGTTCAGGGTTTAACCTGCTTGGCTTGTGGGCCTTTTATTCTGTGTTAACCATAGGCCTGAAATGACGGTTGTGAAGAGAAAGAGATAAAATATTTGTGGAGTTATTATAGCAAACACAAACTGCCTTTGAAAGCTAAGGCATAAGACCAGAAAGGGTGAGTTGTAATATTTTTGGGCTAGATCTCAGTTTGCATAAATTCAGTGTTATGTTTAACCTTTGGCACTGTATAAGAAGGGACACTGCAGATATCCCAGCTGAGGGGTCCTGATAGGTCCATAGGACAAATGAGATCTGATAATAGGAAACAGAAGGCTAGTTGTAATCTCTGCATCAAGCAAAGTTTTCATAACTTAGTATTAAAGGAGAGTCTTCTCTAGGCTTAGATTTTGGCCAGAATAGAAAGCAAAGGTAGGAAACCTGAAGTAAGTACCCCACCCCAAATTAGTTTGGCTTACAGACGGAAGACAGGAGACAAAGGACAGAGTGCACCATGCATTCTTTAGGTAGATAAAGATTTAATGTAGTCATAGATAGGTTCTCAGTATTGATAAGTAACCCAGAAGTCAGAATCTAATTACAGAAACATTTCTCTCAAGTGTCTCCAAAGTGTCAGCCTTCCACTTTGTAGGACACTGATATTTGATTCATCAAGAACACTACATTCCTGGATTTTTTCCTTCTTAATTCTAACTCTAAGCTAAACTCTTGTCTGGAGATCTGGGATCCCTACACAGTCCCTATGTGTTGGGATTCCAAGGAGAAAACTGCCATAAAGGAGGAGAAGGGGCATAAGCTCATGTGCTGGTTCTATAAGCATCGTACCTAACCTTAAGCCAAGAGGTTAGACTAGTTTCAGGGCAGGGCTAAGCTGCTGAGGAGTGAGGGATGAAGCACAGAGCTCCTTGAAAATGCACGCTTGCTGGCTTATGGAGGAAGAGGACAACTGACAGAAAGGAAGACCTTCTTCAGACCCTAGTAGGCTCCAATCTTTTCCTTGTACTCAAAAGACAGAGCACAGAAGAGCAAACTGAAGTACCACTGCTTTAATTGGAGGAAAAAACCACACATGAAAACCCAAGCCTAACATGACATCTGCCCTTAGCTCCAGATGGGCAAACTCACCTATGTGTTACAAGAGTTAGTACTGTGTTTATAAAGAAATACAGAAGGGCAGAATTCTTCTGTGAATGTTAAGTAACACACCTGAAAAACTGTGGAGGCATATTGGGAAAAGGGAATGCCTTTAGGTGTTTTTTTCTTAGAATAGTGTTTATAGTGCTCATGTGAGTTTTTATCAGTGAGTGAATGAATACCCAGTGTTTTTGCAGCTTGTAGTGATTTTGTGTATTAGATGTAGTTGCAGTGAGTTTAACAGTATCCCTGTTGTGGTTGTTTTGATCAGTTTATTATATTATTATTTGTCGTGAGTCAGAAACATTAGTTTCCCTCAGCTTCAGTTTCATATACGTTATTTCATGCTTTATGAATCCTTACTTTGTGTTTTATATCTTTGGTTTCTTCTCAAAGTAAGTCAATACTCTTCAGATTTTTTTTTTTTTTAATTTTCTTTCTTCTAATTTTGCATTGAAACAGTTGAGTGATCTGTGTGTAATCCATGGTTATCTTTTCTTCCTTTGACTTGGTTCTTATGCATTGAAATGTTGGGACCTTAAATTACCTTGATCTTTAATACTCTGTTCCTTAAATTCTTCCTTTGACTTGGTTCTTATGCATTGAAATGTTGGGACCTTAAATTACCTTGATCTTTAATACTCTGTTCCTGAAATTCTACTCTAGCCATTGTTTCTTAGCAGCAGCCACATCTGAGTGAAGCTTCAGGCAGTTGTGTTACTCAGGTTTTCTGAGTACCAGCCATACTTTGTTCTCAGTTCTAGAAATATTTACCATCTTTCCAACAAGCTTTTTGATATTTACAGATGGAATAGCTATCTAACTCTCCCAAACATCCACAGTAGACATCTGCCAAAGCTAGAATTACACACTATTATCCTTTGTAAGAGTGCTTCTAAAGAACTGGGTGTTTAATGAAGAAGGGATTTTAGACTGAACTTTTAGATTTCATTACAGTGATACTCCTTGTTCATTTGCTACCACTGAATATAAGCTTCATGTCTACATTGTCTGCAGTCAAAATAATTCTGGGGGGAAAGAAAGAAAATCTTTGGGTTTACCTTCTGTTTTCAGTCAATTACAAAGTGGCTTCAAAGTTTAGCAAGAACTGAGAAAAGATACAAAAAAAAATACCAGCAGAGGTGATCAGTGACTGAATAGTTCTCTCCGTGGCATTTATTTAAAGGGAAGACAAATACAATTTATGCAAAGGCAATGCAGTATTGATCTCACAGGTCACAATGTCACCCAGGATTGACTGATCTAGAAGGAAAGAGAACTATCCTGCAGAATTTTGGTCAAAGCAGTTTTCAGTTATAAACCACATTTCAGCAAAAGTGTTATTCATTAGAGTTTATGGATTTAAAGTACATCTCCACAAATAATATATAACAAAAAATCACTTCCAGAGCTGCCATTTAACTTCTGAGAAATCTGCTTTTCCATGATTTCAGCTGAAGGCTACTCTTACTGCCAGAAGGGAACAGTTACTGAATTTCCATGCTGAGTTCGCTGCTGCCGACACGTTTGTTCATGTAAACAAGTTAACTGAAAAATCACCCATGGTAAAAAGAAGAACAGATTCATTTTTGGTCTGCAGGCCAAAAATGCTGGCTTTGCTCAGCTGGCCCAAAAGAGTTGCTTTTCAAAAACAATCAGCAGAAAAATACATTGAAAAAAATCCTCTCTGATGGTCACTTACTGGAGTTAATTTCTATTAATCTATCTTTCTTACTGTGGTGCCTTTGTGAAACAAGTCAGTATTACTGTAGAATGACTTTAAAGAGATTTAGTTATGGTCTCTTCCGAGATGCCCGGTTCCCAGGCTGTGCCTGTCTTGTTTAGACTGTGAACTGTGTGCAGCAGGGAATATCTATATTTAGACTTTTCCTGAAGCACAACTTTCTTTTACTAAGCAAACACGGAAAGAACACACTTCAGATTAGGTCTTTTCCCACATTCAAAAGGATCCCAGCTTTTCTACACAGATCATGATGGAAGTTTGGTGTTGATAGAATATTGTCTGAGATTTGCTGAATCTAAGCTTTCATTAATAAAAAAAAAACAAACAACAAAACAACAGTGCTTGTGTATGTGTGTGTCTGACTTCTTTTAGGAACCTCTTCTCTGTGTCCTGTTAGAGCGTAGGAATTAGCACACAGTTACCAACTTCTAAAACGTACTGCAGGAGGCATAGGTGTAAGACATCCATCCAACCAATGTGAGGTTCTTAGTCACAGAAATGTTTGTGTACATTCTAACTTGTACTTTCCTACAGAAACTCCCACTTTTCTGCAGAAGCATCAATAATTTCCTTTTTCTATCATGTAAATTAATTCTGTTCTTAAAAGCTTTATTGTTTCTCATTCTATAGAATACTTCAGTCACCTTATATTTAGCCACTTCAGAACATTTTATTACTTGAACATTTTGCACACTGGTTTGTCTTATCATTTTACATGGTTTTATTTTCAGAACTGTTCAACATACTCTGTTTATTCTTAGACCCCATAATTTGGGTTTTGCATGGAAATAAGGGAAATGATTGTGTTGGGCTCTTGAGGGTGACTGAGGCCTCAAAATGTCACACAATCAGTCTTATTTATTGATGGTAATTATTTAGTCTAACCAAAACTGGTAGCTTATGCACTTCTAGTAATAAACTCCATGTTTTAGTTGCCTGTTGAGCTGCATGTCTGATACAGCAGGTATCCCTTATAGTTCTCCTGGTTTATGGGTACTTTAGTAATCCTTCATAGTTCCTACAGAAAGAAAATCTAAGCCTGGATGAATAATGGATTTGTCTGAGGCAATGAAACATCATTGTCAGAGGCAGCCTGAATGACAGAAGTACCTGATGGTTAATCCTAGTGTCGAACCTGGAGAGCACATTGTTACTCACTCAAGTGCATTCTCAGAGCTGTCTGCTCAACTGGAAAGCCAGCATCTGGGGAGGGAGGGCCTTTCATATAAATTTCATCAACAGGAAGTGAATTATCCTCTTCTGTATGGAGGGCTGCTGTTGCTAGGGGCTTTAGTGGAAGATAAAAGCCAGTTCGTTGTGGTTGTGAAGCTTTTGAGTACTCACCTAGACCTTTACCTGAATTTGACTTTTTCTGAAGCTCAAGCCAGAGGTCTGTACCAGAAATCAGCCTAGAGACCCAGAATGACTCAGGCATGTGAATGGAAATGTTAACAGCACTTGATGGTTACTCTCAATTTGAGAATTTAATTAAGTTACTGCTGAGTATTTGCATTTCATTGAACAAAAGCACATTAAGCAGTATTTGCAAATCTTTAAACCAAAAGGTGTTACATGTTAGTTCCTTACTGTGCAGTTCATAAGCTGCTGCTCTTATGACACCTGTATGAAATGAAATTTCAGGCAGTAATACCTACATCGTGCTCTGTCGTAAAGCACCAGGTGAATATTTAAATATCTCCATCATAGCACATTTACTACCCCATTTGCTGTCATTCTTACAGACAGTATGTCTGTTTTTCCACACAAATGTATGTTCTCTTTGCCTTTCACCAACAAAATGTAAATGTACTCATGGTAATGTTATGATCATGGCAATACTTAGAAGATAAAGAAATATGCTAGTATGAGACTATAACAAGTTTAAGTGCACCCAAACCAACACCTTCTCCATATGAAAAGGTATCTAACCTCAATTAGCATCTCATTGAATGTGTCTCATTTCACTAAACAGTATAATTCTCAGGTTGTTGCACATCTGTGAAGTGATTAGTGCTCTGGCAAAACAGCCTCCTGAGCAGTTTTTGCCTGATATGTTTGATAAACACCATAGAGGTGGAGGATGAAAGTAAAATCAGGCAGGCTGATACTTGTCTGGAGTGGCTTCACACAGTGAAAATGCTTAGAGTCTTGGTCAGTAGCATTGGGCTGGTGGGTGAGAACAGCCACGCTAACCTAGGGGGATCAGAAAGGACAGAAGAACATGAGGTGTAAATGCCATTTGTCTGGAAATCTGCACAAATGTGACCCCCAAAGCACCAGTGTTAGCCAGCAACATAGGAGTTTTGTCACTGTAGGGAAGTCTGTGAGACCTGGAAGATCTCCTTTCCCTAGCTGTGTGGAGAACATTGGAGTGATGGTACACCAGTGTCATTTGGGACTATTGTCATTGGTGGCAAGTGAAGATTATAATATTTTACTCCATTTTGCCGGTTACAGGGAAGGGTGCAGCCAGAAATAGGAATAGACTGCAAATCTACTACTGGTGAACGGTGGACATTGTCTACCTGGATTTCTCCAGGGCTCTCAATACAGTTTCCCACAGCCTCCTCCTAAACTGGTGTGTTACAGTCTAGACAAATGGCCCGTACCGTGGGTAGGAAACTGCCTGATGTGCCATACCCAGAGGGTGGTGGTAAACAGCCCATTTTTCAAACTGGCAACCTGTCACTAGTAGGGTCCCCCAGGGACTGATTTTGGGTCCAACACTGTTTAATAGCTTCAAAAACAATCTGAAAGATGGGATCAAGTGTATCCTGAGCAAGTCTGCTGATGATTCCAATCCGAGTGGGGAAGTGGACACTTTGGAAGGGAGAGCCACCCTGCAGGGTGACCTGGATAGGCTGGATGAGTGGGCTAACAAGAATCTTATGAAGTTCAGAAAGGAGAAATGTAAGGTCTTGCACCTGGGTAAGCCCACATTTGTGGTCAGTCCCTCTGGCAGCTTGTTGCTTTATTGCAGAGCAGCAAAAATTTCACCTGAAACCACTATCAATTTTACCTTCAAGACATCTGGGCTAACTTCTCTGGCTTACAAAACCTCTTTTCTAGAGAGAACTGTAGTCCAAGTAGCTGTAAAATGACTCCAGCAAATGCCTTTGTGAGATTTAAAAAATGATGGAGGTTTGATAACAAGGATGGAGGTTTCTGAGGAAGATTTACTGTGCGTTAGAAATGCTGCTATGCTTTGCACTTTGTATGTGAAAATAAAAGAGCATTTTAGTGAAGACTGGTTCCAGTCAGGAACGACTTTCAAGTTATTTTGGCTTTTTTGACAGACAAGTTGCCCGTTTGTAGTAAAGTTTTCTGTTCATCAGGGATGCAGGGTTGCAGAGCAGGATTGTGGGGCAGGAAGCTATGTTACTCAGTGAACAACGATAAATAAACCCCATGACATAAAAGGCATATGCATTTATGAATTTATATTATTAGGATTACTTTGCTGTTATGGAGAATTGTGCCACACTGAATCTCTTTTCAAGAGTGCAGCTTTCAAGTAATACAAACCCATTATTGATCTGACAATACCAAAAGACAGTACAAGGCAGGCATTAGCTAGCACACTGAATGTGAACACAAAGCAGCTGTGTTCTTTGGGGAGCTTGTCTGCCTCAGCACTATGTCTGGTATCCTTTGCCACAAAGCCTCTTCTTTGCCTAGTGGTTGAAATACTTTTATGACAGCTCCTTGGCATGTCCTGAGGCCTCCTCTGTCTAAATGCTGGCATGAGTTCTTTCATCTATTCTAGAGTGTTTCTCTCCCTCTGTTTTCTCCTGTCAAGCCTCCATGTTGAACAAGAATCCTGCTCCATAGGCTTGGTGCAAATGGTGCAGAAATAACCACTGCACAGAGTGCTGAGGGTTAAAGAAAGGCATTCTTCTAACCTGCTTCCCATCTGATTTGTTTAGGTTGTTTTCCCAAATAAATAAATGAGGGAGTATGTATATATCTGAATTTATTGTACAATTTGAAAATATTATGCAGAAGGATAGACCTCTTTAAGACATTGAACTCCTATGTGCGTTGTGACAGTTGGCAGTCAGCTGATGGAATAGTGTCCTGACGGAGGGAGGAGGTGCAATGTGAGCTCACCCCTTATCAAACAGTGACAATCTTCATAAGCATGGGTTAGTACAGACTTCTATCCATGCAAAAAGCGTTCTTCAGAGATCACGCCAACTGAGGCACAAGGCAAGCTGGCTTCATTGGTTCAGACACTAGCAGTCCTTTTTTTTAACCTTTTTTCCCCCCTCTGAAAGAAGGGAAAATCCAAAAGGGTGGCATAGGAATTGCATGTTCAGCTCTAAAGGCTGCTCTTGTATGAGAGGTGTATTAACATGATGCACAGAAGCAGCCTCTTCAGAGATGCACAGAAACATGAGCAATATGTGCAGTGATCCTGTCTAGGGAGCCATCCGTAGAGCTGTTAGAAAAATGATTGGTAAGCACTTCCTGTCCAGGCAGCTCCATAATGACACTATGGCATTATAACATGTTCCACATTCTGATATTACCTAGGTTTTATTTACAGACTGCCAGGAACTGAGTATGTGAAATAATAGTTTAATAGCACAGTGGTACAACAAACAAGTATTAATGGAATTTATCATCCATGCAACTGCAGGTGTCTTCCAGGGTCTGGGCACTTTAAAATGTCTGAAAGTTTGTGATCTTAAATGAGATATATATCTCAGTTAACTGGGATGAATGTCTAGTAAATGCTTGGAGCTGTAACCAAACTGGGGGCTCAGTTAATGATTCCAGCTTTTGTTTTTTTAATTTTATGCTACAGCTGATTATCTCCTTTTTTCTGTAACTTTGCCTCCTGAATTTCCAATTCTACTCTATACGATCTTTTTCAGAAGGGCTGTGTGTAATAGGAGGTAGAAATGGGATGTTACAGGACAGAGAATGTTTGCACTGTGGAGGAGATGTTTGTGCATTGTTTCATCTCTGGATATGAGATTGATATTTTAGCAAGAAGAAAAAAAGACTCTTGGTCATTGAGTACTGGTAATGTTTCAAAATGCATTCTGAGTGGAAAAAAGACAAGGGTGAGAGTGACTGGTGGAGCAAGACATGTCCTATTCCTGCTTCTAGTGCAATAGGAAGTAGGAGTCAAATCAATGCACCACTGATTCCTAAGTATGAGAGCTTTGCAAGCACAAAAGGAACAGGACCTAACTCATAGCAGGGCTTTCCCAAACTGTGCCTCTACCTTTCTCGGTAGCATCTTCAGTTAGCTTCAGGATAGCTGTGGCATGTTGTAAAGAACTCTTGTCTGTCCAAAGGAAGCTCTTTTCCATTAGGATTGGGGTGGTTTGAAAAAGCATTTCTAAACCTTGCTGATGAAGCATGAGTTCATGCAGTGCATGAATAGCAGGCGAAACTGAAGTCTGTCCTTCTACAACATGCCCATGTGCTGGATATACTATCAAATGGACTGGTTTGTTTTGTTTGGTGGGTTTGTTGGGTTTTTTTGTTTGTTTGTTTCTTTAATATGCTACAGTTAGTTGGCTTTGGATTAGTGCTGGTGTGGGCTTTGGAAATGCCTTTTCTATGGCTATACATTTTGCACTTACAACTCTGCATATTGTGGTAGCTTCTGAAAAGATTAAAATTGCTGCCCTTCTCAGAGAGCAAAAAAGCCAATGTCTCCCTGATGTGACCGTGTAGAATCAGAAAACACAATGGCTATTGAACTTCTAGTGAACTGTAAGGAAGCATTAAACAAAACAGGAAAAGGGTCCTCAATCTTTAGAGGCATAAGCATGAGAAGAAAGTGCAAGTGATTTTGTGGCACTGTAAGCCACATTGGACCTTTACCTTTCCTGTTTTCTCAGTTTCAGCAGTTTAAAAGGTTTAACTGTAGCCACAAACAACTCGTGGAAGTGGAGGACCACTGGAATGAGGGTGTGTGCTTTAGGTCATCTGGAATAATGTGTTTTTAACACAAGAGGCAAAGACACATATAAGCCAGCAAAATATGGAATAGCAGTAGTACTATTGTGACCAGTGTATATATAAAGTGTCCAGGTCACTTTATACATAACAATTATACATCTATGTCAGTCTAATTTACATTCATCATGTTAAAGCTAGTTATATAATTAAAAGGAAATTCTAGCAATACAAAACATATATGATTGATTATTTTATTTTTTTTTTAAAGATGTCTGATTTTGCTGGAAGCATGCTCCCAGAATTGTCATCTGTTCTTAAAACTACCTGAGTAAACCCCCCACTGCACCTATAACCTGAGTAACTCTGTTAGCATCAAACTGTAGGTAGAGCAAACCTCAGTCCAGCGTAATCCTCATCCAAATCTCTAATCCAAACATACTGTCCGGTCACCCACATTCTTCAGAAAACAGTTTTTCAGGACTTGTTTGCATTAATAGTTTGAATCATTTTAACTATGCTGAAGCAATCAGGTAAGTAAATCTCTCCATGTATCTGTAATGAAAGAGCTTGCATGAGCATTATTTCTGTGTAGCTTATTGCCATAGTACAAGGCCAGAGAGCTACAGCAGTATAGAGCAGCGCAGTCTGTACCCACACTTGGGATCTGACTGACAAACAATTCAGTTTGAAAAATCTGCTCCTACTGAGATGATTGTATTGGCACAGGACTTCTCTATCTTTTGCATCTTGGCCATATTTTTTGTGATTTAAAATTCTTTATTTGCTGATTATATGCTTTCCTTGGCTTATAAACTCATACAGAGCCTGTACCCAAAGTGCTGCAAGCCAAGCAAGCAGACTTGGCAGCCAAACCCTTTCTTACTTTCCTGCAGCATGTACATTCATCAGATCTCAGGATAGCCAAACTTTGGAGCCGTACATAGAGTATGACATACCTTCTCCTAACTCTGGTTTCCTTCAAGTTTAAAAAAAACACCATAGTTACCCTGTTTTTAGACTGGAACTTGCTGAGCTACTGTAGCAATCTAAGCAGCTCTCCACTGGGGCTAGTGAGAGTTAGCTCAGGAATCCCTGAACAGCACGGCATTGGCCCACACAGAGCTGGTCATCTGCCAGGCATCACTGTTACTCTCTTTTGGAAGGTTTTTGAGTCCTTCTAGCTGAATTCCTTCTTGTGCTCTACATGGTCTAAAATACTGATGAGTCTCAGGCAGTCCCCATTAATCCTTCTTTCCAAAATCAAAATACTGCAATATAAACTGTGTAGGTTGTTAGGTAAGGGAGCAGTCACACACGTGAACACTATGCTTTCACCATCCTCTGTGGCTGATCTAAAATGGGATTGCCACCAAAAAAGGCAGCTTGGTACTTTCTTTACCTGGCCTTTTTCCAGCCTCTTCCCCTTTTTAAGCCATCTTTGGCCTTTTCTAACCCAGATTTGCCCATTTCTCACACGCTTTAAGCCATTTTTGGCCATTTCTAACCTATTTTTGCACATCTGTAACAATCTTTAA
>JAVHNF010024192.1:0-12055 GCA_034783455.1 Micropsitta finschii | reverse complement strand
AAAAACCACAGGAGAACCGAAAAAAGGGGAACAGAAGAAACGGGGGGAGGGGGGAAAAGAAGAAGAAAGGAAGGGCAGGGGAAGGAAAAGGACACTTGTAACATTTTTGCTTTTATTTGGGGGTTTCTGCCTCATTTATACCTACTGTGAAATTCAGCGAATTCTTACTCACTGAAATGCAAGTTTACATGTACTGATTAAATTACTCCCTGATTTGAAATGAAATGTAGCTACCACTGACAGACAGCAGCCTGCAAACTGGTAACACTTCCTAGACTCAAGAAGCCTTACTTTGGGATTTTCCCTTTAATACTCCTGTGATTGCAGGTAACCCCTCCTGTAGTCTCTGCTCAATGGACCAATCCTGTTACCAAGGTCACCTTTGCAGAGTTCTATTTGCATCCAGCTGACGTTGATTCATGTTGCCAGATGGCTAAGGACAAAGCCCCATCGCTCAATACAACATGCGACCTACTTCCCCGCCTAACAATCTGCCATTTAGGACTTTGGAAATGCATGGAGACTTTGAATACAAGTTTAATTTTGTTTCATAGCTAGCCCACATGTGGCATGTACATTCTGCATACCAGATACATCTGTTCCAACAGGGCACTAGCATGATGCCTCCAACTTCTTTTGAAAACAGGGCATATGAATACGTAAGCATCATTTCCTTCTTTCCTAAAGGCACTCTCAGAAGTAATTACAAGTTACTGGTTTACATATGGACAACTAATGAAGAGCCAAACACTCTCATGCTGGCGCCACATAAACAAAGAATGACGACAGTAATATGTCTGCTCTAGAGAAGAAGAATAAAGACATGATACACACAAAATTCGTGTAGGGTTTCTAATCAAATATATGGAAAGTCATGGGGAAACCCTTTGTCTATGCTCAAACTCTCATGTATGTAATTACAGGGTAAGTGGGACAATATCATTTCTGCCTTAACTACAACATGGAGAGATACACAAGAACACTAGAAGTAACATTTGGTCATTGTAAACCAGATTCCACAGATCACTCTGGGCTTTGGGAACATAATAATTGCCAGGCTGAATCAGACCCAAGGCTAAGACTTGACCTCGCCCTCTCCCCTTGGCTAGTACCAGATGCTGTACAAAGGTAAAAGAGCTCTAGAACAGAGGTAGATAAAATGATTCCAGCCTTCAAGAAGGCCTTCCTGGTCTTGGTCTCTAGTAGTTAAAAACTGAGCTGATCCCTGGAGTTCAAGTTTTAGTAAAGATCTAGTTCCTTTCAAAGTACTGGTCAACAAGAATGTCAACTGTGAAAATATTTCTGAAGCCGTTTCCAATCCCATTTGGAATCTACTGAGCTCTGAAAGAATTTCAAGGGCTTCGTACCTATAAGTGAAGTTGAACTGTTTAAAGTCTTGAGCATTCAGCAGCTCCTCTTGTCGAAGTTCAGGGCCAGAAACTCAGGAGAGCTTAGTGTGGTGTACGAAGCCAGGCACACAGAACTCAGTAACTCTCCTAAGTTAAAACAGAATGCTTTTAAAAATACAAATCCTCCAGACTGTGAGAAGGGAAAGCAGAAACCAAAAAGCCTGCAGAAAAGTGAGTCTAATGTATTAGGTGACAGATGCTAGTTGGAAATCATCCCATCAGATATTAATATTATTTATTCAGGGGAAATGAGAAGGAAAAGCTAAACGTGGAGAGAAACAGTTGTATCATCATCATGCAGGCAGTGCTAATGAGGTGATTATAGATAACAGAGTAAATGGAAATAATAGTTGGGACATTGACTGAAATAAAACTCTATCATTGAACCGAATATTCCATTATTGAATAAAGATGTGAAGAGTTACACTCAGGAGGTTTCATCCCATTATTTGGCATTCTCAAGCTCTCCAGGTGAATACTGTCTAAAAGCAGACACTAAATCAGGCTGAAGTGTGCTAAATGCAGAAGGGACCACATTCCCTGACCAGTTTCTCTCCAACTTCCAGGTCCTGTGAGCCCAATTTTGTCTGACAACACAAGTTCTTCCCATCTCCCCACAGCTCTGCAAGGTTGTCTCACCAGCAGAATGACAGGAGGGTGCAGGTAGGAACACTCTGACCCTGCTGTACACCCTGTGTTTGCTGCATAGCCAGATGCGGTGTTATTTTTACCAAGAGGTACCCTGCTTCTCTGAGACCTGAAGGACGCCTAGAAGGGACATTCCAGTTGTAGATGAGAGATAACAGATATATTTTACAAAGCAGAACAACAAAAAGAGATGCTCCTGAGTTTGCATCTATTGTATTGTTTGTATCGATGAGTTTGTTTTCTCTACATTTAGGCTTTATAGAAAAGATTTAACCGGGAAAAAGTCATGTCTTGAAGTTCTACTTTGCAAGAAGGTAGGTTTTGAGAGAGAAAAGAAGTAGCAAAAAATTAGCATTTATGTAATTACTGAGGAAAGCACAATAGGAAAAAATACCAAGCACCCCTTTTAAAAATGAAAAATCAGAGAAATCCCTTCTGCCTTTTAAACCAAAGCTTGAATTTTAAGCCAAATCTTCACATGTAAATTGGAACTTTCATGATACACAGCACAATACCTTGTTTAACAATACTTATTATTTGTAGGAAGTATAACATAATAATTACAATTATCATAAAACCCACGAGCATCTCTGTCCTGAGCAGTGCAGCAGCCTCAGACTCTGGTAAAAGATGATCCTCATGGCACAGATCTAGATCCTGTCAGGATGTCCATCTGCTGGACCTGATTCCACAGCTTCTGTTCTGCATGAACCTTTTCATACAGAACATCTTCACTTACAGGCACCACAGGCGCAGCAAAACGCCTGGTTTAGCCAGTGACCCTGTTACAAATGGAAGGTTACATATTGCCCTCAACCCACAGCAAAGCTCCCACAGCTTTGCCCAGTCACAGATCCGCCCAAAGAACCAAATGACCTGACCATGACACCACCCTTTTAACCGTTTGTTAACCTGGGCTCTCATTGTAAGTTTTCTAAGGTCCTCCCCTGTATCCTGGAGAATTGATGAAAAGACTATCTGGGCTCCAGAGCCCCTAACCACCTCTCCCAGGGCTCTGTAGTCCTTCTTTATGTTCTGGAGGCTACTGCTATCAACATCATTAGCACTCACATGGATTACCAGAAGTGGGTAATAGTCTGTGGGACTTACTAGAGCAGGCAGCCACTCTGCAACATCCCTGAACCGTGCCCAGTATAGTAAGAGGATATTTTCCTATCCATCTCATAGTGTCTGTAAGTATGGAGTGCACCTCTGTGGCACAGAAATCCTCATTTCCCCTGCCCTCGTCCCCAGTCAGATTCAATGACACAATGTTCTTTTCACTGGCAGCTGATACAGGAATAGTGTCTTTGGACAGCTGCTGAAGTAATTAGAATAAACTTTCCTTACATAAACCTGAATGCAACTCATACTCAGGAGTACAGTCCTGTTCCATAGGTGAGATTGTGTGTTACAATCCCCATCTACAGAACACTGAACTAAAAGTTCTAGTGGCAGTACTTAGAACACAGAGAACACATTATGTCAGAAGGCAGACAGAGGTAATGGAGAAAAAGCAGAATAACACATTTTTACACTAGAGAAAAGATGTTTGGCTGTGAGAGATCTCAAATCAGACCCAGTTGCTCTTAGCTAAGGAGGATTATGATCCATGAGGAAGTGCGTGAACTCAAGACGAAGGTACTGTATGGCACAGAAAATGCTGATCTTGGCCTCAAGAATACCTTACAGTGATAAGTAGGAATCAGAGAAGTTTATGCTCCATGTAGATCAGCTATTGAAGTACAGCCAAACTTCTCTTGCTGTCCTGCAAACTTGATCTGTAGGTATTGTATGCTCTACTTACTATGCATCCCTACAGAAATAACTAGGGAAACCAGGCTCCCATCTGGCTGGGAGTCAGGGTATGTGTATCTACCTGGGCTACAAAAGAGTATGACAGGATTGTAGGAGTTTTATAATTCATCAATTAGCCTAGAAAATCTGTGCACTCCATAGGTGTCCTTTGCAGAGCTTAGCCCATGGCAAAGCCTAGCCAATCAGGTTCAGAGATCATCTATGTGCCAGACTATCAAGCAGAGCCTGGAGCTGCAGTAGCTGTGGCTATCCTTCCCTTCTTCCCACCTGCTCTCTGACCACATTTCACACAGTGAGCAAAGGACATTTCCCTGTGCTACGATCTTATCCACCCCATCAGCTGCAGGTTGCCCAGACCTCAGTCTGTACTTACAGGCTTACGAGTGGCAGGGCTGGAAAAGCTAGTCTTGAAGAATGATTTCAGGGCCATGCTTACCAGATATATAGACCTTTCCAAGCTATTCCAGACTTCCCAAACCCAGAGCCTGCTACTCTACAGTGGGGCACAGTCTGGGTTGTGACTCAGACTCTTAACAACCTGGAAACCTGTAGGGCTTCTCATTCTTGAAAACTATCCCAGGATTTCAGATGAAAGAGCCATGGCCAAGGACTACTTACCACTTGAAGTGGCCTTCTGGGAAATACTAGAACTGCTGCCAGGGACTGGTCTCTGGTAAATTTTGAAATTTAAATAGTTTCACATGCTGTGCTATATTCTCATTAAAACGGATGTTTATTGCAATCTTTCCACAAATTTTTAGAGTGGACCAAAATATGCAACAGCAGGGGTTCATTTGCTGGGTTGATTGATTTTTAAAGTTGATTGAAATAAAACGTTCACTTTTTGGAGCCAATCTTTCATGTCCCTGCAGTAAAGAAGAGGTTGCATTTGGCCACAATTAATATAATTGTAGAATTTTTTTATTAGTCTTAAAAATATTTTCTTAGTCTTAAAATTCTGCTTAGTATTATAGCTCTTACATTAAATAGATCTGGTCTGCCATGCCTCATGCCAGCCAGTAAAGTGCCCCCAAGTCCTAGCCTAGAACAAATGCCAATAAATGCTAAACCCCTACAAAGGGCCATCCAACATTTGATTCACAGAGTTGTTCTCAGTTCCATGAATGAAGATACCTGTACAGAAGTATATGCAGTTTTATATTAACTTTATACATGAAATCAGTCTCTGGTTGTTTTTTTTTCTTTCAGAATTTCTTTTTAATTAGAGTGAACCAATTCGAAATGCTGATGTGTTTGCTTTCATTCCTTTTGCTGCAGTACACTTTACCAAGTTCTCAGGAATTGAATCATATTTTAGAAACATCCTTAAAGTTATTTAACCTTTCATAGTAGCTCCTTAGTTTTAATCAGAGTTCCAAGTAAAAGTATCTAATTCTGAAACATCTTAGGGCTGCATCTCAGTCTTCACATGGAAGGAATGGGCTGTATACTGATCCAGCTGTTTATACATAGGTAAGTTTTGCAGGCTTTCTGTGAAATCAATTTTCATTTAAATTGGCATATTGAGGTCTGAATCAGATCCATTTCTGTCAGCAAGGCCATATAAATTGCAAAGGACTTTAGTACCAAATTTAGGACTCAGGTATATAAAAGTTGCTCTGTAACAGTATGAGTTTTACCCAGGCAATATTTTTGCCCATATAAAATGGACAACAAAGAAACATGTGGAGTATTAATTACTGGAATTTTGATAATTGTTTTTCTAAGAGGAACCATGTACATATACATACCCAGGAACCGTACCTAAGCAATCATCAAGGGCCTGGAGAAGGTGACAAACAAAATCCATTAATGGGAAAATTATTTAGCACCCAATGCCAATGTAAAATGTTTGTCATGATGAAATTGAGTTGATATATTTCTTCTGTAAATAAGTATTTGCAATATTTAATATCATAGAATAATTCAGACTGAAAGGAATGGCTGAAGGTCAGCTTGTTCAGCTTCCCTGCACAAAGAAAATTCAACTTCAAAGCTAGATCAGCTGTATCAGGTCAAGTAATGTTTTGAAAATCTCCCAAGGATGTAGTTTTCATAGTACCTCTGGGGAAGCTGTTCCACTGCTTACCCACTCTGATGTCAGTATTTTCCTTATTGCAAATTGTGACCATTGCCTCTTGTCCTTTCATTATGCACCTCCAGGAAAAGTTTGGCTTCCTCTTAACCCACTCTCTCTGGGCAGACAGAGACAACAATTATATCCCTTTTTAGCCCACACTTCTCCAAGTTAAACAAACCAGACCCTTCAGTCCCTCTTCATTCCTTGCATGCTCTAGCCCCCTAACCACCTTGATGGCCCTCCACTGGACACAGTAACTTGTTAGTATCTCTCTTGTTATTGAGGAGCTGAAAACTGGACATACTACACATTCCCTCCTTAGCAGCCAATACCCAGCCTGAGGTCATTCCCTTCCAGGTACAGGATTGTGCCTTTCGTTATGTTAAATTCCTGGAGATAGTTGTCAGCTGACATATCAAGGTCCCTCAATGGCAGTCCTACTCTTCAGTGAGACAACAACTTCAGATACATATCCATTGCTATTACTGTACAAAATCCATTTGAATAATTATAAATTATGTGAATAAAAATAATTCTTACAATGCATTGAAGCATAGCAGTATTCTGTGAAGATGTGTTTTTCCAGGATTAAAGCCCCTTTCTCCTGAAAATTCACAATTTCTTATGGTTCCTTTATTGTTCAAATTATTGAATAAAAAACAATAACTTTCTTCTGCCCTGGTCTGTTTGCTGAAGGCTAAACAAAGTCTTTCCACTCATTAGATTTCCATTGTCAGATATTGCCAAGTGTTCAGCCACAGTTTCTTGGCTTGTGTTTATAGCACCTAAGAAAGTCTCCCAAGTCATCTCTCCATTCAATTACCCACCAAGCTGGGATTAGTTTCTGTGACAGGCTGGAGGTGTCTTAAGTCTGGCATAGCCATAGGCAAAATGCACTAATATGAAATATTCTATTTCAATAGTATGTTAAGCAATACATTTCCCAATTTTCTTTTTGGACTGCCAAGTAATCTCTGAAATAGGAAATCTATTAGAACTTGGGTTTAGTTTTGTCGAGATCCTCAAAGCTTTACCTCTGTCAGACACTACATCTGTGTTCTTCTTTGGAATATTCTATTTATAGTCTCAAAAAATCATATAAAACAGCAGAACAAGAACACAAATTGCTCTCAGCTTCCACCATGATGCTACTTTCATCCTTAATATTTGGCAGCTTCCTTTTCTTTCTGTACCACTTACAGGAGAGCTTTCCAAATTTCTTTCAAAATTCTAAGTAGTGGCAGGAGAGGGAGAAGTTGCAGAAAATTCAGCCAACTTAGTTTAGGAAGGAGAAAGTATGTGTCAGGAGGATAAAGAAGAAAGAGTGAAGCTTTCCTCATGCACACATGAACCATGACAGAGACAGGAGCTGCTGCTGCTGGCACCATCACTGATAATATCTACCAGCTGCACAATGGCAGGATCCAAATGAGAAAATTTGGAAATCTCTGACCTAGAGAACAAAGATACCAGAAAGCTTGTTTAAGCTATAGCATGGTCATAAGAGCTGACATAAAGGCTGATCAGAGAGCAAGATCTGAACTGTAAATAAAGTACACAACATTACCTTTATATGAGTTCCACTCTGCAACAGAGCCACTTACTTCTCAGGCAACCTTAGCAAATTGAATAATAAATTCTAAGCCGGGACTATTTTATAGTAAGCAAATTCAAATAAATAATATTTTTTCATAAAGAACTAGTGATGAACTGCTTGCATTTTGCATATTATTCCCAGTCTGCCAAGAAACCAGCAGTACTGGATTTCCCAGTTTTAATCTATTTTGTAGTAGAATTTCAGGAACCTGTAGGGGTCTGTAACCAGGAGACTCCACCCTGAAATCATGCTGAAAGACTCACAGCTCCCAGGAATTCAGCAAGAGACTATTAATTTTAGTTTACTACTGACTTAGAGAAAAGGAAGTTCAGCTTCCACTTATTTCCTTGCTTTGACTACTAGATGGAACAAAAAAATCATAAACTGTTAATTTTGTTCACATTTGAACTGAGATTAAAAAAGGCTCTCTTCCTATAATTAAGACAGAACTCTTAATGTCAAGATTCTTTTATTTCTTTTGTATCCTTGTGTCCTGGTTTAAGTCCAGTAGTCAGTAATGCAGACCCATGTAGTTGCTCTTTCACTTCCCCCCCTTCCTCCTCCCAGCTCCCAGAGGGATGGGGAGGAGAATCAAAAGAATGCAACTCCCATGGGTTGACATAAGAACAGCCCAGTAACTAAGGTATAACACAAACCACTGCTGCTACCACCAATAATAATAACGAGAAGGGAAATAACAAGGGGAGAGAATACAACCGCTCACCACCTGCCGACCGATACCCAGCCAGACCTGACCAGTGATCTAGCCCTTCTGGGTAACTCCCCTCAGTTTTACATTCTGGGCATGACATGCTGTGTTATGGAATACCTCTATGGCTAATTTGGGTTAGGTGTCCTGTCTCTGCTTCCTCCAGGCTTCCCCTCTTCCCTGGCAGAGCATGAGACTCACAAAGTCCTTGTTCAGACTAAATATTACTGAGCAACAACTAAAATCATAGGTGTTATCAGCGCTGTTCCCAGGCTGAAAGTCAAAACCACAGCACTGCACCAGCTACTAAAAAGGAGAAAAATGACTGCTACTGCTGAACCCAGGACACTGTGGCTGATTTTTATTTCTATTTGCTTATTTAAAAAATTATTAAGCAGAGAAAACAGTTTGAAAAAGAGCCACAAATAAAGGAAACATGAAAATATTTGCAATTTCATTAGTTACTGGTGGGGTATTTGTTATGGACAGGTCTGGGCAGGGTAAATGAGGAGAGAAAAGAAATTAAAAAATAGAAATCCAAAAGGCATCAAATGCTTTTTAATTGAGATTGGAAGCATTCCAAGTCTGACTTTCAAAAAAGTCTTTGATTTACAGTAGTTCATGTTGGGCTCATGTCATGCCTGCCAAAAATCTGAAGTAGATCAGAGCTGTTTTTGAAATAAACACAAGCCTAATCTGATGTAGGTATTTCAAAACTCCCACTGCTTTAGTTGTAACATCATCTGTTACTGAATGATTTATAAATCATCCCTCTACAGGCAAATTTCTACAAGGTTGAGGGTGATGCATCTTAACTTTGGGACACAAGGACATGTTTAGATTCCATATTATAAATGACAGAGACCCTCCACTGTTTTTAAAAGTAGTTGTGAAATGGATTCTTTGGTTTCCTGTATATTAGACAAAGCCAGTACCTGGGTATGATGGATTGTTACTTCTTCGGCTTTCAACTGAGTAGAAGAGATAAAAGGGCAGAATTGCTAATAAACGTTTTATTCTGCTTGATTTCCAACTGCACAGGAATTCCTTTTGTAAAAGGAAAAAAACAAACCCAAACAAAACTCACTCACTTTTGGGAGTTTTTTTAGAAAATAGTTTATTAGGAGAGATTATTTCATATTAGTTGGGTAGGATTTGTCTCAGTTTAGTTTACATATCTAAAAGCAACATATTTCTTCTCATTTACTTTTGGGTAGATTCCATCTGGAGTTGATCCTAGCAGGCTGTCTAACTTGCAGAGAGCAATTCTGCACACCCTGACACTTGCAAGAGTATTTATACTTAGAAAACACCTGAGATTCTAGTAACCCAGATGGCTACTAAAAGTGGTCTTTCTGGGGCAACTTAATTAAGTAGAAACCAAACAGTTAGTTGCACATGGGACAACTATTGCCACTCCATTGGGAAATGTTTGCCTTTTAAGTTCCAACCCTGACCCAGAGGACAGACCAGAGGTTACCCAGAAGTGATGGTGAAGGCAGTATTACCTAGTGTAGCACTTAGACATAGTCTGGGACTGACACTCAGGCAAAACTGAGCTGGTCCGAGCTCCATACGAGCCGGTCCAAAGTGCCTCAAAAACAGGCTGGAAGTGTAGAACGCATTCAAGTCCACAACAATATTTTTATGAAAAGCCTTCTCTTGAACCAAAATAAAAGTTTAACAAAAGTGCAGAAAAATGGGCAGGATATGCTGGTGAAATTACTGATGATCTGAACTGAAAATTCAGAAAGGATCAGTATTATTTTCTTTTTTCCCCTCACCTTACCTTCAGCTGTAAAAACCAATCCCTTTGATTTCCAAATTTCATTTTACAGGCACAAGTTATCAGTTTGAAATTACAGCAAAAGCAAAACAGAAAAACAAAGGCCAACAGATGTTTCATAAAAACATTTTAGTTTTCATCTTAAATGTTTCAGTTCTGTGAACTGAATATTTTCTCTGCTTAGACGTACTTCCATTCTGTCCAGAGAAGTAAACTGTCTAAAGTCATATACACTTTACACCTAGGTGAATATGGTAGCGAACATTTTATTTCTTTTCTTAATTTGTCACATCAGAAGGAACAGTCAATTGAATCCAGTTTGATGGTGAGGATATTTTATGCAGTTTTCCAAAAACATTACATAGATCAAATTTACAGAGCTGTAAAATTCTTCTCCGGTATTTGCTGGGCTCCCTTAATCCACTTGCCACTTTAACAAAACTGAAGTTTTCTCATGGCAATCCTAAAAAATGAACTAATCTGATCCTACAAAATCGAACTGTTGTAGATTAGCAATCAGAGAGTGGAAGAGTGGAATGCTTCTAAAACCTCTCAATAGTGTGTTTTTTTTTTCAATGAGAAACTTATGTCACACTTTGCATTTCAAAGCTTTGCCAGTTTATTTTGTTTCATTTTCTTTATTTTCAGTAAACTATTTCTTTCACAAACATTATCAGAAATACAAACTGAGATAGTTGGTGTCCTCTCACAGGAAAGAGTTAATCGTTTATCCCCAAACAGCAAGATGAATCCAATAAACAAATATTGAGCTCCCTGACGTTAGATTCGGTGAAGTGTCATGAACATTAGGTTTTATTTTAATATGTTAACCTAATAAAATGATACAGTTTATTTTATATCTTAAGGGAGATGTGCTGATATTATCTCAACTTTAGATGCATCCTCACTTGCCTGTAGAGATCAGTCTTCCACTTTATCAGGGTGATGTTACTGGATGTGGCAATTTATAATTGGAAATGGCAGCCTGGAGATTTTCTAAAAGCTTTGGCTTTTTTTTTGAATACTGTGGAATTTCATTAATTATTATTATTTTGACTATGAAAAGAGGATTTGCCCAAGGGCAGTTTTGATGCTCCTTAAAGATTATTTTTCTCCACAGAAGGCTGCCAAGATTTCAAATTTCTCTGTCAAGAGGCTCAACTTGTTTAGTGGGAGGTGGCTGGAGTGAGCATTAACATTTACAGCTTTGGAAAAGAGACCTCAAGCATTGCTCATTCACTTTGAGGCTATTTTACCTCCCTGGAGTAGAGGCAGCTGTCACAAGTTGTAGTCCACTAATCATTCTTCACTGAGGCAGCTGCTTCCTTTACCTTTGTACAGCATGGGGAAGGAGCTGGCAGCACAGCTCCCTGAGCAAGGTGTGTTCAGCTCTCAGCAGGGTGAGTGTAAGCCAAGTGGGATCATTTATGACCTATCATATGCCAGAGCATATCTTTCCTTCCCCAAATGTCCTTCCTGCAACACAGTCTGAAAGATAAGTGGAAAGGGGAAAATTTCATATGAATACTGCAATCTAAAGCTGGGAATCAGAATTCCAGAATCAGAGAATGGCTAAGGATGGAAGGAACCTCTGGAGATCAACTTGTCCAACCCTCCTTCTCAAGCAGGGCCACCCAGAGCTAGTTGCATGGGACCATGTCCAGACAGCTTTTGAATATTTAAAAAAATGGGGACTCTATGATGCAACCCACCTTATAAAAATGGATTTGCAGTTATAAATGGATTTGCAGAGTGCCTTCTTTAAAGGCACCAGAAAATAGATCCATTTTGCCTAGGTTGTGGAAGAAAAGGGGTGAAAGAAGATCAGGTATAACCTTCTGCAATGAGATAAAACAATCACACTGCAATATTTTATCAAAACCTGAAAATTAATGTATTTTTTTTAAAAGATAGGTAACATTCTCCTTTCCACTAGTTGTTTTCTTTTCTCCCACCAAAAAGATCCTTATAGAGCAACTCTATTCTTTAATCCTCTTCCCACCGCACA
>JAVHNF010024187.1:0-10892 GCA_034783455.1 Micropsitta finschii | reverse complement strand
GGACTTCCCATCTAGCAAAGCTCTGCAGACACTGGCATACCACCAGTATCAACAGGTCACTCAGAAAAACAGGTAGCAAGAGAGAAAATGAATACATTTCTTTTCCTCATATTATATTTCCTCTCCCTTTCCCTTAAGGGATAGAGAATATATTTCCTTCTTTCCTACTATGAGGACTTCCCATCTAGCAAAGCTCTGCAGACACTGGCATACCACCAGTATCAACAGGTCACTCAGAAAAACAGGTAGCCTGTAACTAAGGGAAGCACAATGACACTGCCTGCTGTTACAACAGAGGTTGCTGGTTTTCTAGATGCCAGGTGTCCCTCAGGGAGCATGGTCCATACGCTGTTCATGGGACAACTTAATCCTAATGTCCAAGTGACATTTCTCTCTTACTGAGCATACGCAAGCCAAGTTACTCAACTACTCTATTACTGGTGACTACACGTAAGTCTGGAGATCAGTGCAACTGCTCCAAAGACATAACCCCGAACTGGCCTTTGGCCCAAAGCTTCAAAACTGCTCAATGTCCTGGCTTACATTCAGGTTGGGATATATGACTGAGCGCCCAGCTTTAGTGAATTACTGCTTGTCAGTGGAGCTCCTTGAACCACATGTGTTACAGCCCACAGCAAAGCTAAACACACTGGCTTAAATCACTAATGTTCCCACAGCAGCTCCCGAGGACACATTTTCTCACAATGTAAAAACACTAACAATGAAAGGACAACTTGGAACAAGGACAACAGGCATGAGACTGTGATGGGCACAGATCTCCCCATCCATGGAGTTCTTCAGTAGGTATACCAGACGTATATACATTTGAGCTGCTAAAGCAAAGCTGCTATCCTCAGAGTATCTATGCTGATAGGTCTATCTAGCTGCTATCCTAAGGCTCTCCTCAGGACTAGAACACCCTACTTTTTCTATTCTTTTGTTTCAGACCTGCACAAATACTCATAAAGAAATTCCAAGTTTGGGGAAAAGTAAGCTCATTAGAAGAAAAAGAAAACCTACAAACCAAACAACTGGAGGGAGCTTTGCGCAACCAGCTGACCCTGCTTCGAGCAGGGCTTGGACAGGGTGATGTCCAGAGGTGCCTGCTGAACTCCACTGTTCTATGATTCGATTCAAAGACTTGGGAAGGTGATCCTAATTTGCTAGTGTGAATCAGAGAAAGAATAATACTTACAAGTAGTGTCTTTACTGAGGGGCTCTGAAACTGCAAAGATACTTGACCTTAACTTGCACATCCACATACAAACTAAGTCACTGAGACTGCTTTATATGTGTGGCTGTCTGATGATCACACAGCTGCAAGCTCAAACCCCTGACAGAGGTTAGCCATCAAAGAAGCTCCCCAATTCTGTTGCAACATATGTGAAATAAAGCATCACAAAAGTCAGTTGTGGTCAGCCCTGCAAACATGTGCCTGCTGAACAGGCAGTCACATACTATTGTAATAGATGCAACCTAAATTAACTTCCCCCTGTTCTGCAGATTAAGGCTTGCAATGGTAACATCTCATTGCAGTGCTTCACCCTAGTGCCATCAGAGTCGCAGGCACTGGCTGGTTTTGAAAGTTAATCATGCGTCCCTGACACCTGATTGTTTAACTTGAGCTCAAATAGATTCCTTAGTGCTGTAACACCGTTAGTAGCCTACACAGTATTGCTGCTTAATTAGAAGCAGAAGACAACGCAGAGATAAGAAAAAATAACCTTTCATAATATGATGAGACTCTATGGGAGTCATTATACAAAATAACCTGCAGCAGAGCAGATGCAACGAAACACAAACTAAATTTCTAGAACAATAAGAGCAAGATATTTGGCAGAAGTCAACATAAACTTCTTCTGAAGAGCAGAGATCATCCATCTATTGGCAGATGCCACAGCCTGCTTATTTAAGTAACTCTGTAATATGAGAAAGATGGAAGCTGGCGGCCCAGATGGAACCCTGAAACTTCAGGGCTGTATCAGAGGTAAGCTGCCAGTTTAAATTCCCTACAAGTGCTGTGCTCAGAAGTAATCTTATTTCAGCAAGGCTGCAAGTCCGAGTGGGGCCTGCAATTAGAAGATGCTACCCTTTTCCGATTCATCTTTCTGTTAATAAATATACCACAAGTCTTCTGCATGGCACACAGGTATATTCAGATCACACTGATTAGGAAGCAAAGATACTGCAGTAAGCCAGAAATAGCATCTTGCAGCATTACCAAAATAATGCCACAATATGGATTGCTTAGGCTGCCTCTTATATAACAGGATTTATATCAATAATGCTATATGCTTCCTTAAAAACAATGCTGGGATGTTACAACTGTAGGTATAAAAAGGAAAGCAGCAGAAGTGTTAAAAATAATTCCCAGCAGTAGAATTCGCTTGCATATTTAGGACGGTAAACGAAACTGGATCTCATAAGAGGGGTTTTCAGGCCTTATAATTTCGCATCAGTTGAGATACAGTTAATTAACCATTAAAACTATCCCCTCCATCTCTTTTTATAGCATGGAGATTGCAGAAAAGAGACAGTTTTATTGACTGGAAAGAGTTTCCACTGAAAACAGACTTGCTACAGTCCACCAGGGCTTCAGGAAAGCAGGGCTGAACATATCTGTGGCTTAAATTATTACTTACTTCTAACCTCAACTTGATTTTGATCATAAGTAAAATCTAAGCCAGGACCTAGACAGAAAAGCAGTGTGTTGCTGTCTGCTGTTCAGCAGGGGAGAAACACAGAGAAACACAGACCAGAACTACCCACATCCAGCTGAAATAAGCACCTCTCAATACTTGCTAAATCAGAGCTCCCCTCCTGGGGCACAGGCAAGACAGCAGACTGGCCTTCTTGAAACCAGACTAAAAACTGTGGAGAAAACAGATGAAATATTTTCTTTGGTATCTTAACCGGTGTTTATCTTCTTTTTACATCCAGACACCCTGGAAGGCGGTGTTTTTTGGATATTGCCACTTGAAACTTCAGGTCTGCTGGCAGCCTACAGATGAAATCGATAAGTGAGACCTCTAATTCTCAGCTGCTGGCCCCTGGCTGTCTTTCCCTTCCTATTTTCATGCAAAGAAAGGTCAAATCAAATCAAGTATTAAAATGGTACTAAACACCCATATGTTGTTTTTATGTACCCAATACTGATTTACATGGCATTCAAGGTCAAAACCAACACCGCCACCCAAAGCGAGAAGAAGAGCACCATTTAAAATTAACAAGAGCGCTGACTCTCCTACAGTCATTTCCATAGAAACTGGCCTGCTAAAAAACAAGGCAAGGCATTAAAATCAGTGAGCTTTAAAACGTTCATTCTACCTTGTTTTTGCTGATCCAAATGCCGTTACCACAGAAACAGGGGAAGCAGCCGAACCAGCCGCTGGGAGTTACAAGTCTCATTTGTCGCTGGGCTCGGCCGGCTGCCAGCCAGGCGCTGCAGGTGGGACAGAACCACCGCAGCAAACACTGCCCCTGGCCTTGCAGCACTACAGCTTTGAGGGAAACAGAGTCAGAGCCTCCTTACACACAGGGCATTCTACCTGCCTGTTGCTGGAAATCCACCCTCAAGTGCTGTGAGGCTGACCTAGACCCTCTGAGTCACTGCAGTCCTGCCTGCGACTCCAGTGGTCTTTAAGACACAGACCCACGCGCACGGACACAAGCATGAAGCACATCGTCATTATCATCTTTCATTTTGGTTGCTGGTGGTTTGCAATTGCCAGCTCAGTGAAAACCTTTTATAACCATTTATCATCTTGTCACGTCCTCATCGCATGTCAGAGGGAAGCCGATGCTTTTCCATTTCCACTCTCCCTTGCCCTGTGCTGACAGAGACAAGTGCTGTTGGAAATATTCTAGAGTCTTCCAAGGAAGATGAATTGCTCCAGCTTCGCTTGGCACTCTACTGGTCAGTTGCCTGTCTTGCTTTGTTCCATGAAAATGCTGTTATCTATGCAAACTGATACCTAGATTTTTCAGTGCTGGGTAAGGTTACTGCATTTATTGACCTTGACCATGGAAACAAAAAGGCCTGTTTGTTGAGATTAACATTCAGGTATTATATTATAACCTACATTTGTAGGTATTGTAGCACTGCCTGATGCAAGCCCTACTTGACATTCAATAGTTAATGCAATCTATCAAAAAAAGGTATCATTTATCTTTCAGTTAATCAGAAAGAATATATTAGATACTTTAAATAATTAAGGAAATTAAAAATGCATTACCAAATTATCATTAAATAAACTGGCAAAAGGAGAGCAGGATATTTTACAGCAGTCTAAAAATAAAGATGTCTCAGGTATCTCCTCTCTCTCCAAGTATGCGTTAAAGATTTATATCTCACTAGATGGGGAAGAGCAAGAGCAGCATCGCAGGGGTCAGGCTGACACTACATAACGCACTAAGATCTATCATAGCAGGGGCAACTGACAGAACATCAAGGATGAAAATGCATAGGTGAGGTAGACAAAAAGAGAAAGTGAACTTGAGGACAAGAGACTGAATGGAAAGAACAGGAGGGAAGGGAAATGATGAAATGAGCCATATGAAACAACACTGTAAAGACAGGCTTCAACTGGAGAAAAAGAAAGGGTAATGAGTTAAAATGCAGTGGACCGGTAAAAGCGAAAACTACAAAGAACGAATGACCACAAAACCCCTGACTTTATTTTTAAGGATAGCAGCTGAAAAGCTGCAGTGCTTTTAGTCATGGCGAGAAGCACAAGAGGCAGCAGATCAGACAACCTCCCTAAGAGGCAAAAGCTGTGAGAGAAAGAAGGGTAGCTGGATATTTTTTAATGAAAGACCCTGAGCAAACTGCACCATAAAGCAGCCAGTAGGCAGATGGGAATATTAAATAAGCCATTTTAATAATCCTTTCTTATCGCAGGCTTCCTCACAACACACTGCTCTCATTATGAAAGGGTTACAAAAGTGACATTATCAAGAGCATGCTCTCCTGGAACAATGAGTTTAACCTAATGAACACACAGCTCCCCTAATTAGCTCAGGAAAGCAAGAAGTATCCAACTGTTTGACTCTGTAGTGTAGACTAAGGAGAGGAAACTGCAGCAAGCAGAAAGCCTGCCAAAGAAGGGAACTGTGATGATGAAATATCAAATCTAGCTAGAGAAGCATTTAAAAAATAGGGGCCGCTCCAATAAAGACTTTGGCTTTTAAACAGAATGGACGGAGAAATAGAACACATCCCAGTTATATAAAAAGAAGGGATAGAAAAACAAAGCCTGGCCCAAATGTTTTTCCTGAAACGCAGTGCAGTGTATCTTCTGATCAGCTTAATTTTTATGAGTTAACACCTGCAGCAGCATTCAAATGCCAACTAATCCCACTCGCTGCAGAGCTCCAGTACCCGTCAAAGCCTAACGCCAAACGTGCCCAAGTATGGAATAAACCAATCCCCAGCACAGAGAGCATGCGATCCGTGTGATACAGAACCGGGCAGTAACGAGAGAGCCTCTGGAGCGGCGGGACACAGCGTGATTCCCAGGGAACAGGAATAAACACACCTCGCTCGCCCCGCACAAAGTTGCTCCAAGTGGGAACAGCGCTGCTCAGGGGTCAAGAGCTGAACGCATGCCCTAGGGAAGGTCACTCCATGTGCTACAGGATTACTATTTTTAAAATAATAAAAAAAATAACAGAACCAACAATAAATAACAATAAAAAACATCTTACATAAACATAGCCTGACTGCTTGCTATCGATTACAACAAAGGAAGGGATCCTGCTGAGCAAGTCTGCGTCTTGTTCAACTGGACCACCCTTTGCCCACCCTCTCATGGCTCAGTGGTTGCCAATTATTGCACATACCTGTCTGACAAGAGCCAGCTGCAGTGATAGGTAGAGGATGATTTGGTGATCTTCCGGGGCCAACTCACGTGCTCTTTAAGGACAACCACGCAATACAAAAAGAAAAGTGACTGTTAGATTGTACTCTGCCTTTGCCATGAGTCACACACGCAAGCACAGAACAAAACCCAGACCTCCCCTACAGAAACCTAGTCCAGTTATGGGGGAGCACACAAAAAACTAGATAAAAAGCAGATTAATGCTGGCCTGATTAAGCCAGGCTCAAAGGAACAAGTATAAGAAACACGACTCACAGGATATTATACAACTTACATGCTCTTTCATTAAATGCCACTTAATGTTTTGGAACTCGGGTAACTGATATGGGTAAAGCAGCTCTTAGATCATAACAAAACGATTAAAGCATTATTTTAAGTAATTTAGGTGAGGGAGCTAGTTGTCCAACCTGTTTCTTTATTGCCACTTTGCAGACAATAGAAGAGGGTTAGGTCAACACTGAAAAAGTAATAATTGTTTCCCCTATTACTGTGACTGTGAACATGTAGAGGACTAAAGATCAGAAGCCCAACATGTGAGCTTGTGCTCAAACACACATCCTCCACCCTGCAGCTTCCAGTCTAATTGCTGACAGTAGACTCCTCATTCAGGAAGGGAAGACACTGAGAGAAGAATCAGATTTGATGGCAGGAGCTGAGACCGGACCAAAACCAAGGGCCTCACCTCCCAAGCTTAGACCTGTTAGATACTACTTTTAGTCCACAGCAGTGCTCACTGCAGTGACGGTTCAGCTAGTGAAGGCTGCAGTGTCTCCAGAACCAGATGTGGAGCCCTCTGGCAAAAGCTTGTGCAAGGCAGGGAAAAGGGATGGATGCTCAGGACAGAACTATCCCTCTCCAACTATAGCAAGCACGAAACTGCAGTCTGAGCTTTATGGTTTGTGGAGAAGCCCTTAACCAAGGGCAACATGAAGATGTGTTTTGGGGACCTTAACCTAGGAGCAACATGGGGGCACTGGCTCATGCCACTCTGGCAGCATAGCCCAGGCACCAGTGGATTATTCCCCTTGCTGACCTACGGGAGTTCACTCTAAGCTCTACAGCACAGGGAAGTCATTTCACATGGGAGAGACAGGGAAGAGGAAAGTCGCTTGTAGTCAACTGACATTCCTGACCTCTTTCTGGGCTGCATTCCAGGACACCAGGGAAGCCTGCACCTGCATTGCCCTGCCCAGAGCGAGCACGATTAACATCTTTATGAGGGAGAGATGACCCCCTGCCAAGGCTGGTGGTCAAAAACCCTGCCAAAACTATTCCTTTGCTAGTAACAAACAAACAAAAATCAAATCACGCACCATTTTAATGGCAGCCACCTCTCAAATGCCATCCCGGCCTGTGAGCAAGAAGCTGTTGGGAGCTGACTTTTATAACTAATGGCTGTAGAATGAATTAATTTTAATACGGACTGAATGTGCCCTGTAACTCTGCAAATGAAGGCAGCATCTGAAACACTGCCAAAGACATCAAGATGCAATTAGTACAGGCAAGCCACTAATTTCTCCATCCACTTGGGAAAAACAGAAACAACAAAAAAACCCAACAAAAACCAAACCAAACCAAAAAACACCAATAAAACCCAACCCTAAACCCATGCCACAAACCCAAACAAAACCAACCAAGCAAAAACCCCAAACCAAACAAGTCTCCACAAGGTAGAACCCAGCTTTGCCCTAAGCTATTGGAGCAGCTGTTGAAACAGGTTGCTCTTGCAACCAGCTTGTATGAAACCTTCAGTAGCCTCTCCAATACCAGGTAACAGGGGAAAAGTCTACATGGGTGAATGGGACAAGAGACTAATGGAAACAAAGGGTTATTACTTTACTGCTTGCTTTCATCAAAAGGTATTAGAAAAACATTTGATCTGATCTTCCAGCTGAAAAGACCGCTTACAAAGATGGCTACAGGGCAAACCACAGCCTGAGAGACCATACATGTACTTTAAGACCAGGTGAAAAACAAGGAAATATAAAAGAAGAAAGAAATGGAACTCAGGCATTTAAGATGACGCTGGTAACCTGGGCAGTAGCAGAAGTATTACATTTTAGTCCAGGAGCTAGTATGACTGCAAGTACAGCCCTCATCTAAAAAGTGATTGAATAAATGGCTTTTCCAAATTTACCTTTCAGATCTCCATAGAATACATAGCCAGAACTACACCTGTGGTTTCAGCTTACTACATGCTCTTGCAACCACTGCAAAACCAGTGCAAGACAAATGCACTGGACTCCTTGCTCAGCATCAGAAAACCAGATAAGATCCAGTAACATGCTCAACCTGCTATATGTGTACTTTGAGATAGCAGAGATCTCTAATTTTCTTCACTTTTGTAATGTATTTATGACCACATCAAACCCAGAATTAGGTACTTCAGCCCAAAACACAGATGATACAAACTTCCATTTAGTTGTCACCTGAAGTCTGTAGGCATCTACATTTACAATGTTAACTGCCCAAACACTACCTCGTGTATTTTGGGTGGTGTAGCTTAGTCGTAACAGGGTCAGGAAGCTCACACCTCACCTCTCTCCCACAACAGTGCTGGCAAAAAGGGGTTTTAACCCAAGCAGTTTTATCTGAGGTAACCATAGTTGCAGAGTTTAATCCACAGATACTTTCATGCCAAAGCCATTGGATCAGAATCCCCCACAAAATACAATGGTGAAAAACAGGGGAGTAGTGACTGCTTTGTACCACTAGCTCTAAAGTCCCCTTTTCATGCAACGGCTCATGTAAACACTCATTAGGATAGCAATCATCCTCTCCCTGTTAAGTGCACTGATGCCAGGTCATCCCATAGCAGCCTACACACTGATGGTGAAGGTACCTTACCACCATGAGGGAAACAGGAGTTTAAGCCAGCTTCACACAGGAATGGAGACAAAGCTAGCTTTCCACATTTGCTTGCTGGCATCATGTGAGGAAACTGCATCCCACCTCCCGGCACTTTTTATCTCATTGCAGCTGAGGCTATTTCTGTTTAGTGGCAGAACAGGTACTCTTAACCTTGGATATTCAACCAAATACCGGATCACAGCAAATGGGTTTGACAGACTATTGCTGAAATCTACTGACCTGTTTTTAAGCTTTCAGGCAAGGAAGCCTTACACAGAAGAAAACAAGAACCAGCAATTATTCTGAATTCATCCAAAGGAATGGACAATGCAAGGATCTGCAAGATTCCTACTCACCTCTCTAAAGACTGAAGTGCTTTCTTGTTTAATTCATCCTGAGTGCCCTTCACAGTAGCTGTAGGAGAAGATACAATGCCGTTTGAGAGCTGAATTCAATGTTTCAGATTGAACAAATAGTTACACATGCACAGGGTATTTCAAACTGGGAACATAAAAACTGTGGACATCTGGTGGTGTGAGTGTTCATGGCTGGAAAAGGTGTCATTTTGTTTCTAAGCAGCACAAAACCCCAGCATTTTCACCTGAATTCTCAATTTCATCTCCATTAAAGACTATTCCAACTCCCTTGTTTGAAATGTCAAGCATTTTTTATTTACATATGCCAGTGAAAGGGTCTGGGAGGAGAAGGGCCTATAGCATAACTAGATACACTAAGAGCAAAACAAGCCTTCTGCCAGGTTGGTGTATATGCTTAAAAGCAGTAACTAGCAGCATATTCTGACTCAGATGCAGCCAGTCCGCACCACCATCGTCACGTAGGAGGGTGCTGCAGGTTGAACTGGGAACACCAAGAGCCAAATTGACAGCTTTATGACAAAACCATTGACAACACATCATCTCCCTTGAGACCACAACAGTCTTTCAGGCTACTTTTATGCATGCTTCATGTGTGGCATTAGCCACTAATGCCCTCCTTGCAGTCTCTAATTGCTTGACTAAAGGATCCTGCCCACAAGGCTCACTTCTCAAATGTGTGAATTAATCCCTAACCAAAACCATAAAAGGAGAAGAAGAATCAAGTTCTCGTTATGCAGCATGTCATGCAGATGCCATGATGAAGAACAAGGGGAAGGAAGGAATTGCTTAGAGAAGCATGACTCCTCAGACCCAAAATACCTGGAAAGCTAGCAGTACTTTTCAGGAGTACATTGGCTGTCTTGTTCTGGTTCTTAAGTGTTTAGGATTTGCATAGCAGTTGTTTCTTGTTCTGCCTACCCTGAGTTTGAAAGCTACAGAGAGACAGCACAAAGAATTGATGAGCAGTTAATCCATCAACAAACATCCACCTATGAACATATCTGATTTCATATATTGAGTCAGTGTAAGTTCCAGAACAGAAAGTAAGCAATATGTAATTAAGCAACAAACCCAGATAAAATTCAAGTAGTCTTAAAAGCTTAGAGGAGAGAATTGTGCTCTATAAGATGCACAAAGATTCTATGGATCCTGCAATATGCCAGTGAGTGAAGTTTTGGGAGTAATTTATTTTGCCGAAGCAGCTATAGTGATCAGACCTTTTTTCATACATATTCCAAGTTCTCCAAAACACCAGGTTCATTTGGGGGAAACAGCAATCTTCTGCATTTCCCATATCATAAAGATTGAAAATTGCTTATGCCACAAAATGTAAGTAGTAAAAACGAACAAAAATCTTGCAGTTTGAAGAATAAACGTGAAGATATGGAGTTTCATGTAAAATGCAGCACTTAGTACAATACACTCTCCATAACCTTAAATGGAGTATTCAGGTCCATTGCCAAATACTGGGAAAAGGTAACAGAGGAGGAAAGTTTAGAAGAAAATTAAAAGTATCAAGCCTCATTTAAACACAAAAATGCTTGAGGAGACACTGGGAAGGATTTCATCATAGCTATAAACAGAAAAATATGTCAGATTCTGTTTCTCATGGAAACTACAAGACTCCTTATGTAAGTTACAAAGCAGTTCTGGAGATGCCATACAATGAGGAAGACTGAAAGGAATCTTGTTATTTGCCCCCTCCTAAATAAACATCAAATGGAAAAGCTAGGACTTTCAGGTTCCACCTTGTAAGACATTTGACTGATGTTCAGCTTGTAGTCAG
>JAVHNF010024179.1:0-19096 GCA_034783455.1 Micropsitta finschii | reverse complement strand
ATTTTAAATTACTTTACCATTTAAAAAAATAAATAAAAATAACATAAAGTGTTTAATTCAAACTCATTTAAGTGATAAGTGAAAAAATGAAGTGACCTTTATGCTAGTTCTAGTTACTGATTTCTCTTGTTTTTATTCATTATATTATCAACAATGAGATACATTTGTCTCTATATATTAATAATCTGAGGGTTAATACTCTATTTGATCAAAAAGAACATTACAATTATCTAGTAACATCGCAAAATACAACCTGTGTGTGCGGTGAGAGTGATGGAGTAGAGTACTGTGGCTGGCCAGTTCCCTATTGACTTGGTTAAAGTATCAGGGTCAAAATCACAGTAGCACAACTATCAGATGGCTTAGGAAGTCCTGCAGATGAGAGAGCAATATTAAATGTGTCAAAAAAAAACCCAAACCAACAATCAAAACTGATACATTTTTGTTTCTATTAGTGCATTTTTAGCATTCTTTTCACATGTTAAGTGATACACAGCTAAGAAGTGCTCCTAAAAACTTTCCAGTCTAGAAATACAAAATGTTTGAACAGAGAGATGTAACTGATATTGGTGGATATGGAAAAGGAAAGCAAGTTAGTTGATCGTTTGGTTGTAGTTTTGTTATGGCCAACATGTGTATTTGTGGATCATGACGAATCACGTTGGAAATTAGTGTGCATGACGCCAGCAATAAATCAGATATTTTCTGGAATTTCAGCAGTAGCTGTCAAATTCTTGTAATGGGCACTTTAAGAGATGTCCAAGTCCTAGCAGGCTTCTATGAATGTATGTACGAACTTCACTTTCAGTTGACTTGAACTACAGAAGTTGTGACCACTCTTGGTAATGCACTTCTACAGAGGAAGGGAGTGCTTATACCTATTGCACAAACCAGGAGCAGAAAATGAACCCATGCAGAGCTCTGCGCCATCATCACTCAAACCAGCTTGTTCCACATTAGCTCACTGAACACTATGATTGTTCAGGGAAGACATCCTCATGTTTGCAGGCTGAGTTATGCATTTAGTCTTGTAAATGCCTGGTCCTACAGTGAACAGACACCACCCCTGCTCCATTGCTGTTTCTGTGGCATAGATATTTGTCACTCCCTTTTTCAACTGTTGTGCAACATTCCTGTTTGCATGTTACAACGGATTTGTTTTTTACCAAGGAAATAGCTGCATGTCAGTGATGGTAAGACTGCCACCTCAACAGGTCTAGTGTTTGCAGAAAGCACCACCCTGGAAAACAGGGAATAGCTCAATCCCAATCCTGCTCATGTTCAGAGATTACACCAAAATGGGCATCTGGTCTGTCCAAAAGTATCACAAGGGACTGCTCTACTTCTCTGTATTTTATGCCTTTTGTTTTTTCACTTCAGTTGCTCAACCTGCTCTCCATTAAGTCTACATGCACTTAAGAACAGCTGAACCAAGTGGGTCCAGTGGAAATCCTGTTAGACCGTGGGGAGCTTTAGAAGATGTAGTGGTAGGAGTAAGAGACAACAAGGAAAGGATTACTATATATATTCAACTCATGTTAAGGAAAGCATTTCTGATTTTTTTTTTTTTTTTTAATATGGATTAGCAAAGATGTGTGAAAAGAGTGGTGACACCTTTGGAGTAGAAGTGACTGACAGGTGGTGTTAGGAGCTCATAGAGACTCTTTCTACCAAAATGGCCAATAGTATCTTTCTGGAGCCACCTTTCTAGTAATACACTAAGTATGGCATCCTTCGGTTGAAATAGTTCATCATATTATCTTAAAAGCACCAGAATCACTGTTCATTGCTGTGTGAAACATTCACGTAACCTGGCTAATGTCTGGAAGGCAGTCAGATCTAAGGGTCAGAAAAATCCCCAAAAACAACCCCAAATAAAGGATTCTTTATACTGCTAACAAAATGCATGGAGACAACAGATCCCACTAAGTGTCTGAAGTGCATTGGCTACCCCGGGTAAGGAACATGGAGGACTCTGGGAAGCCTTCCCATCTATCAAAGCAAAGAACAGAGGTGGTGGGGGATGAGTGCACTGGGGCTGCCCCATGTCCCTCTTGTCAGACAGATTGGGTTTCCTTTGGCTCTCCAGGAAAGGCACTTCATGTGGAAACTCCGTGTGAATGAAATCCTCTTGCTTTTTGCATAGCTGTCCAAATTATTCGTGTATGAAATTAGATGCACAACTCAGCCTTGGTGTATTTAATGCTGCATCTCTTTTTCTGCCTTACTCTCCCTGTGCCTTATTTCTCATGCCAGACTTATTCTCCCTTTGTTTTTATGGTTTTTGCAGCAGTAAAACTGGCTGCTGTTTAGCAAGGAGAGCTGTAGCTTGGTTCAAACCTTAGTTACAGACTGTTTCTTTTTGTTGTTAGACACTGCCCGCTTCATACTCTACCTGGCCAAAGCTGCCAAGTTTTGGATTTCCTAGAGGAGGCTTTTTATTCTGTCATCTTGTCTGCACATGTACACACAACCTCCAATTATATAATAGGTGAACTCACTGTTGTGCTATTGTGCATTTTCCTCTTTTTACAAGCTAACTGCACTGATGCTTTTTTGTGTTTGAGTCTATTGTTACCTTGTGCTGGGGCTGCAGCCCTGAGATTTCCTCAAATCCTCACTTTTCCCACACCTAATCAAGAGCTTATTTTTAGCACATTTTTTTTCCCTCTGCTTTTTAAGTTTCAAACCTCTAAAATACTAAAAATGGCCTAGCCAATGTAACCTCTCTAAACATTGAAGTGTTGTGTAATCTCTGGGCATGTTATCATCCTACCAAAGATAGCAGGGGAGCCCCATCGGTGGTAAAAGAGCACAGTGTGCTTTAGAAAAATGAGCAAGAGGTGATTCCCTTGGTGCTGCTTTCAGGCTTAGCTTTCTGAGCAGCTTCAGAGGAAGCTCCTGGAGGGAGCACCATGTTGTCATCAAAGCCACCAGCATGCAATTTATATCTGACAGCAAGGAGAAGGGCAGGGTTCCCTTTCCAGCCACACATGTTGCCTGGCCATGAGGCTTCCCAGAGACGTGCTCTCAGCTGGTACACATCTGCCTCCGTGCAGATCTCCTCCTTTTCAGCAGATAAGGAGCGCTGAGCGTGTGGGGCTTGTTGCAAACTGGCTCTTTGATGAGAGTGGTTTCTTGGAAAAGTGACCACATATTTCTGATCGAAGGAACGGAAAGATGTAATCTTTGCCTCTGATTAGCTTCTAGATCATCCTTCAGACCACATACGAGGAGGAAGGAGAAAAACAACTGCAAACAAACAAGAATAGAGTGAGGTGGCTGAGCCCAAATTACATTAATTAGCCTCAGGCTGTTTTGTATGTTTATACTTAATTTAGGTTTAGCTACTTCAAAGTTCACATAGTTCTAGTTAATAACTTTACTATAACTTATTATTTTCAGATGTTGGCAGGTAGACAAGTTGTGAGTCACCTGGAATATGAGGCTAAATAAGTAATACTCACTGGCAGGGTTTTGACCATGACTGATTACACTTCTCTGTCTTCTGTGTTAGAAAAATATAGCTTCAGAAGGAAAAAAGTCTACTTTTCTCACTTCTAGTGCCATTTTATGTTGAAATGTCCATGGGGTGGGTTAGATTTCATACATGGCTGTCTAGCTTTCAAAAACTTTCAATCTTTAATCTGCTGCTTAATGGTTAGTACATCCTGTAGCATACCAGATCTTTATTATTTCATTTGACCTTTTTTGTGAACCTAAGAAGGTCCACAAAACCTGTTTGTTTATGAGCAGTACGGTCTAGAGGTTAGTGGTCTTAAATCACAGAGGACAAAATGAATGGGTAGCTCTTTACTTGGGATAATAAAATTGTTGTCAGTCCAATTATAGATTTTTGTAGGTTGTTACATTAGTTAAATAAAATACTGCCTCACCAATGCAAATTCCAGTTCCGGCTAGTCTGGTTGTTGGCTATAGAAGCAGGAATTCTTTCATATTGCTGGCAGTAAAAAGAAAGAAAATTGTGTTTGACAAGAGCGGAGAGTTAAGATCATAACTTTTCAGAACCAATAAGGGTTCATGGAAAAATATATACTTGGGAAGAACAAAACCCTAATCACAGGCATTGCTTACTGGAGGTCTACAGCTGTGACAAATGGTGTGATACTCATGAATATGCAAAATTCTTTTCAGCCTGTAATTGTAAGAATCACTGAGGCTATATATGCATTTCATACGAAGCCTCAGTTGCATAAAGCAGCAGATGTATTTTGGTGACAACAATCAATAGCAAGAAAGAAACTCATCATAATCGCAGGAGCTCACTGTGTACCTGACAGTCTGATTTTCCTCTAGATTTCCAAACCCGTCTATGAATTTGCACCACTGGATTAGTGCACATTTCTCTGCACTCTCAGAATAAGTCTACTTTCCTTGATGCCCAGTCAGATGCACCAGCTCTCCTCCTTTGCTTTCTCACACTTTATCCTGTATCCATCTTGGAGAGAGAGAAGTAGTGTTTTTTCCAAGCCCTTTCTCCTCCAAGCACAGACGCATTTCACCCCAAAACAGCACCAGCTATTTTCAGGGTGTCAGACCATTGGGTTATTTTGCCTGATTTTTCTGCTTGCATTTTGCTTGAAGTGCTACTTCCATCTGGAGATGAAATAACCAGAATCTATCATCTAACACCTCTTTCTTACTGATGTGTTATGCAGATGAAGTCCTGGCTGGACCGAAGTCAGCAGCAGTGGCTGAAGACATCACCTCGCATGTGAAGGTTGAAGCTGAATGCAGGTAGGGTTAAACTTGAGCTGCAGCTGATAGGGCTGGGACTTGGGTTTTTCCTCTGGGCACTGCTTCTGCAATGTCAGAGGATAGCTGATGGATAAGAGGAGATGGTGAGAGATGTGGCAGTTAAAGAGTTCCCTTTCACTGTTGAAAAATCCTTAAAAAAGCCTGAATTCAAGAATTGTGCAACAGATCCTTGAACTTAGCCTTCTGAGCCTAAATGAAATAATCCCCAGAATCAAAAAAGATGAAAAAGAAAAAGCAATCCTGATAAATTCAGAATCGAATGAGACATAGCAGAGAGGTAACTAAGACACCTATAGCAGCTTATCATGGAGGAAGATTATTATTACTGTGTTATGCATATCTGGGGACAGAGACAGCTGTTTGCATTTCCTAAATATCACCCTGGGACTAACATCTCCCCATACCAATGTAGCATATATTTTACAAATGAAGTACTTGTTTATCTGCAATATTAAAGTATCTGTGTTTATGTCAGGCTTATTTCAGTAGTAAATTATGTTGCATGCGTTGGTCTTGATGAAAAGCAATAAGATGTATCCTATGTCAGGAAGGATCAATCAGTATTTTGTACCTTTTTTTCACTGCTTGCATGTCTGCTTTCACAAGATCTCTCAAGGTTTCTCCATACCACGTGCAAACCTTTTTGGAAAATACTGGAAGCATGTCTACATAGTCAGTTGCAGGCACTATTAAACCCAAATGCTTATTCAGGTACTCTGAAGGTGACCCATCAAAATTTCTGCAGGTTATTTGGAGTTAACTGCAAATATCTGGAAGAAATACATATGGTTTGCCCTTCAAAAAATCACCTGGAAGGCATAAACAGGTTATCATGACAATTATTATTGTATGGTTTAAGACTGTTTAGGAAATAGTTCTTTTCAGGGAAAAGGCAATAAAATCTATCTATTTAAGAACAATAGGATATTTAAAATACTGAAAAAAACCTACTGTATGAAGAGAAATCACTGTTTCAAGAAGCTATGTTATGTGTGTTCAGGGTATCTTGGCTCTTTGCTCTTGTTAGCCTAAATGAGACAAAATACTTGTTCTTAGCAGTGTATGTAGCTTCTAATGAAATACCTGTGAGTTTTGGCAGAGACAGCCTGTGTCAGATGGCATAATGACTGTAGCAAGCGAGACGTAGAGAGCCACATGTTTACCAACTATAACCATCAACATTTTTTCTGCTAGAAAGATTGGGATCTAACCCTCAGAACAGATCTACCCAGGGGAGGAAGGGGCACCTTATACCCACCTCCATGTGGGCAATAGTACAGGGCAAAGAGATAAGACTCCATGCCAGAACTACTATTATTTTTTCCTAGACTGGGGGAAATATTAACTCAAACAATATGCACAAACAGAACCAAGATAGCGTAAGGAGTAATGAGAAGGGATTTTGGACAAACTCATTTAGAACTAGTAACAAATTAGTTTACACTTATGGCATTACAGATGTGTGTCACTCCTTGCTCAGGACTCACGACATTTTAACACCTTTAAACTGTTTGCTTTCTGCATGCCACAGTCAGATAGAGAGGTGTACATCTTCATGGCTAGATGGATGGGCTAAGCATGAAAAAAATGGCCCTAAAATACAAATGAGCGACCTGTGGTATGGCAGAAGGGGATCTTTTCATGCTGAGTGCTGTGCAATCTGTTGAAAGCAAGCCTTCATATTGATTAACTACCTTCTTTCTACTGCCATAACATAACTGAAATCCAATATCTTACATAAATAAAAATTTTTCTGGTTATTAAGGAGTCATTATTTGTGGAAAAAGTCCACATGAGTGTATAGTCCTTATTCATCCTGAATGGAAATGATAAATAACTGGGATTTGTGCAGAAAATCCACAGGGGGTAGAAGACCGCAGGGGTGGAAGGCTCCTTGGACAAGTGGGGTCAGGGTGCAGTACTTGGTGTCACTGATTTCTACCCCTGCAGCACCGTCTACCTCTGGAATCTCTGTTCCCTACTGGTACCCCCAGGCCAGGGAGAGAGAGGGGCATCTCCTACAATGGGCTTTGGGCACAGAATGAGGAGGCAGAGGCAAAACTCTTGAAATTGACTCCCATGGTTGATTTTGTAGGCATGAACTATACCACTGGAAAAAAATCTTGCCCACAGGATTCAAAAACCAACAAAAAGAGACCAAATATAGCCTCGACTACAGAATTGCTGCCTGGCACATTTGTACATTTCAATTTCCAATAAGCCACATTCTCTAATCACAAGACTTCTAATCTTCTACCACCGAGTCACAGATTTTGAATTCAAATTTCCTTCTTTTTGTCTGTATTTAAAAAATAATAATAATCATTTTCCATCTATTACAAATAACAATACAGATCCACAGACTGAATGCTGAAGTTGTAATTCAATCTCAGGCTTTGGCTGCCATTCATTGATACCTCGAGCTGTGCTCTTATTATTTATGACATCAGCAGAAACTCTCAATTGAATTGCAGCCTTATATTTAATTAGGGACTATGTATTATTTTGTATGCAATATCCAGAATTAAAAATAGCCACTTTCCAGAGTATAATGGAGAAAAGGCAGCAAAGTTTGAATATATATTCTAATTGATATTTCTTGTACTTATTCTAAAAGTAATCAAAACGTATGTTAAATATTAATTATAATATTTTTACTGCATTGTGCAACCTGATTTATTGCTGCTTCTTTTGGTTCACTTTTTAATTACTGCACATTATAAGAAAACTAAGGGGGTTTTTTTTAATAGAAGAGTTATTTAGCATTGAAATTAATATATAATTCAATATCAATCCTCATAGCAAATGTTATATTAAACGTAATGAACAAAAGGTGTATTTAACACAGTTTGCAAGTTTTTTTTTTTTCCTACTTTTTTTATTTTCTCTCCTCTCACAACATGCCTCTCAACTCTCTCCACATTTAAAAGTCGGGGACAAAGCTCATAAAGGAACAAAAGACTAAAATCAGGGATGGTCTTTTTTTAAAAGAGGTACAGTTTCAAAGCCCGGAGGAAAAAAAAAAAAAAGATAGAAATCAAAGTGCTCTTGAATACAGAGAACATTTTAAAGGAAATATTGAACTGTTTGCTTAAAAATCTTACATTATTGCCTTCTTTTTTAACTCAATTCCTTTTTGAAGGAGAACACCAGATAGGGACAAAGAGAATATTTTCATGCAAAAATCAGGCACAGGTACAGAGGCACAGCCAGACATCATTTCAAGTGGGCACAGGAATTTAATTCAAGTTATTCTCTCCTTTATTCCACATTTAACAAAGTTGAAGGATTTATCCACCTCTCTGACACTAGTGCAGACTTCACTAGGTAATATTTGTATCCAGTGGCAAGTAAATATTGGGCTGGATTTTTATGTCCACCTGAAATGGATTCTGGCTATAAACCTCAGCAGTAGAAAATAAGTTTTGCATCACCGTGAAGCTCTGCACAAAGATCTGTTAAGCTGTAATCAGTAAGAACAAAGAGATTACCTTTGTTTACCCACCCAGGTCTAATTCAAAGGCAGCACAACACATTTTTTGCAGGGTAAATTCAATATGATATGTCAAGGCAGCAAGGTCTGTGAGTAGTGGGAAAATGATATGCCGGCCAAAAGTGTTTCCGTCCTACAGCAGTGGGTGCTTTAGAAATTCCCAGGAGGAAGAATTGGTGTAGTGAGCCCTTGCTAAGTCGGTGGTATATCCTCATGGGATGTGAAGAAAGGAGGAGGTGATGCCTCCTGCCCCAGGTCAGGTCAGAGCCCTACTCTCATGGCAGCTCGACCTACTCAGCCTGCAGATGTGAGGCGTCTGGAGAGATTGATAAGCTGTTTGAAGCAGTATTTACATATCTGTTATCATTAGCTTGAGAACCTCCTTGTCTGAGCTACCTGACCTGGTTTCCTGAAAGAGAAATAAAAAAAAGAAAGGCATGTTTGTTTTTAAATAAATAAGAGATCCCTCACTAAATCATCTAACATACTGTCTATTTATATTTCATAAGGACAAATGTTTCTGACAACTCTCATAATAGGTCTGTACAAGTATGCCATGTTCTTCCCAAGGAGGCTTCTTTGAGTGACATAAATTGCCATTAATGAAAATTTTAACAATTCAGGATAAATAATTTTTTAACTTTTAATGTGCAGAGATGCAATGTAACATGGCAGGCCTTGCGAGAGAAGACATTTGTTTTAGAAAGAAGTTGCAGAATATATTTATTCATAGACCAAAATAAAAGCAGCATCAACATTATTTTTTAATAGCTCTACTTGTTGGGTTGCTGTACAGAAACACTGATGTACTCCTTCAGTAAATACTGGAATATGCAGCACTGTAATACCTTGAGGAAATTTCAAGTACCCAAATGTTAAAGTACCGATCTTGCAGCATTAGACAATGATGTTGACCAAGAGGGCACCTGAGACAGTGGGACTCTGAAATCACACCATGGCTCAGTTCTCTGGTCTTTAATGACATAAACAGCCACTGAACAACCAACACTGAGGATAAAAGCCTTATTATTATTCCTTCAGAAATCCCACAGAAGCAAAATCATAATATTGCAGCCCTAAACCACAGGTAATGGAGAGACATCACCTAAGGGAGCAGGGCGAGGAGCTTTTTTGTCACTCTTATTGCTCCTTTCTTTCCTCATCAAGCTATGCCTGGGTCCACTAATCCATTTGAAATTTCAGCATCACTGTCATTTACCCTTCTCCCTGCCCAGCCACCACTGATGCTGGCATTGACAGGCGCCTGTCACTTCTGATGAATTCTGGATCTGGTCCACTGGACTTCTGTGAGGTAAGGGAGGATCATTAGGATTTTGTAGTGTTAGCTCCAGCTTTCCTTTTATATGATAGTAGTACCATTTGAAAGTCACAAAATATAGTTTCAATAAATGGGTTTCAGATCAGATAAATGTTTCAGCTTTGCTTTAGAGTTTACAAGACCTGACAGCTATCTATTTTAATTGTACAACGGATTTCCAAACATCAGTGTTTAAACATCTAATAACTTACGTAAGAATTTGGCACTAACAATGCCATCATGCATTCATTTGAAAAAGCAGCAGATTTATCCCATGGGAAAGAAAATGTGGATATTGCCACTTACCAGTGTACTGGGCAGGCATCCTCATTGATTCAATCAGAGTAGATTTATTCTTTAACATTTGCCAGTTGAAACAAAAGAGTTTTCATGCAAACTAAGCATGTGTTTTTCTGAAACCAAGTTGGTTAGGAGTGAAAATGCGGTCTATTGCTATAATGTAAGATTCTTTCTGTGTTACAAGCATACAAGTGACTCTAATAACTGGATACATCAGTATCATGCTGAATTTCTAAAATAAAAGCATGCAGCTCTGTTGTCTGTATGTTGTTCTGAAAGACTTCAGTTTAGCAAGGCATTTTATTAGTATTTACTACTCCCACTGAAGTTAATATACCTAATTGCAGACAGTAAAACAACTGCGATTCTTCATATTAAACACATCTTTAATTGCTTTGCTAAAATCGAATGGTAATGTCATTATGTTAACAAACACTCGTACTTATCTTGGAGAGGATGATGTAATCAAACATGAGAAAGAGTCAGGGTAGAAAACCGGTATCTTTATCTCTAGGCTAGCCTGGTGTGCAGAGCCCTTCCAGAAGACTTAGGAAGGAGGCATGATGCAGTTCAGTGGTGAAAGAAAAGGGTTGAAGTAAATAGACACATTGCAGAGTTAGCTCTTAATTAAAACTGAAACTGACAAAACAAACCCCGCAGGCAGGCATCCAGTAGTACCACAAGGCATGGAAATTTTATTTAGTGCAATAGATTAAGCTTTCTATGTTTCCTCTACCATTAGATGTTGAATTATTCGTAGTCTTCAATATGAGTAGCGATCAAGGCAAAGGGAGAAAATGGTTACAGCTGATTCTAAGTAAGAGGAAACTGTATTAACTGTAATGAAGTTGGACTAAGCCCTGACTAAATTTCCCTGAAGGTGAATGGTATGCAGGGAATTTTGTGTGGAAAGGAAGTTGAAGTCTCCATGAAACAGTCAATTTTTGGTGAAACACACGTCACTTATGTTCTTAAACTGCTTGTACAAATCACATTATTGTTACTGAACAGAATCAATTATTCTGGCTCTAATTCATACTTTGGTTAGACATAGGATGTAATATTTCTTGCAAATGAGCTGAAGGTTCTGAGAAGCAGACTCTCACTCGTACATTTTGGTCTTGAGTAAATTAACTTCTGTACACAAGTTTTTGGTGTGTGTGTGAAATGAGAATGATATATATTTGCTTGATTTTTAAAAGCATTGGAATGAGGGGAAGAAAGTAGTATGACTAATATTGTTTATCATAGTGTGGTTTCTATCTGATTTTCTTTATAATGCACACACTGGTACAGTCCTGCTCTATCTTGTGAACCACAGAAGCAGCTGCAAGTATCTAGATATCCTGTTTCGGTATAAGGGAAACTAAGTCCAAAGATATTTTGACTGTGTCATGCACCAAATTACTGATTTATGTTTGTATTTTTTTTAAGGTATCCATAATTTCAACATAAGCAGTACAACAGGGCTTTCCTGGAGCTCTTGTGATCACTTCCATAGTGATTTCTCTCTTGACTGAAAAGTTGGTCTATTAGAGGTATCATAAGTAAAGTTTATCTGTCAAATAGACTTTGATACCACCTCTAGTGAGGTGGAATGCCCTCTGCTTTCAAGTTAAGAAGGTCAGAAGAAAACTTAATTTCCTGTCCCCATGCTCAGTCTCACTAGCAGCACTGAATATGGCTTTCAAGCATACCAAGACCTACACAGAAAGGCACAGGCCTCACAACTTTGGCTTATGTGGAGATGAAATGGGTGGATTTAGCTTAGGCTTTAACTACCTAGAGCCTTCAGCAGCTCCATCAAATAAACTTCTATTTCAACTCACATGCAGCATCAACATCTGTAGGTACGTTTTTTCTTGTAGGCTGGAATGACCTTAAAAGATTCCCCAGTCCATGCCCATTCCCAAGCCAGGGTCAACTTGCCCTCCTTTTGTCAGCCATTGCCACAGAAGTCAAATGCTTCTTGCCTTGGTGTCATCCTGCCCATAGCAAGTGCTTTACAGCAATGTATGGGTTACGCACAAGGATGTCTCATGGTGTTTCTGTAGCAAGAGATCTTAGAGTTCTTCCTATCATTACTGTGAATATGTGAGTCAGTATTTTATTGATCTTTCTCTTTGTCCCTGACTCCTTGAAAACCTTTCTTTAAGTTTAGTGTTCACAGTTGTGTGAGACTTTGTTCTGCATTTCCTCCTCCTATGATTCTTTCACTTTCCTCCTGAACTTCTCAGTGGCCTCAGAGAACAAATCAAGTGGGAAAACAGCCTTGTAAATAAGTCACTTCTCCTAGGTGGCAAAATATCATTGTAGTGGTGATCACCATAGAGGCTTACTCATCTGCAGTTGCTCAGGTCAGCTAGATGAGTCCTTGCAAGCTTTTTCCTCCCACAAGGGACAAGATGCTCATGGATATCTTCATAGAATTGGAGACTTGGGGACACAGTTTATTTGCTTGCTTTTCAGAACATTTTCTTCTCTTTCTCTTTTGCTGTCCCCCTCTCAACCTCCCGCCCTCCTTCCCCCCAGATGTAGTATCTTGCTTAGCATGTTCTTCAAATTGTCTACTTCAGCTCTAAGGAGCTTTGTGCACCTGTGAGTTCATTAAACCAAAATGCACAGAGTAGCTTCCTCAGCTCACTTTAAAGTAATTAAATGGTTGTTTTCATCAGTTTTTTTGCAATTTATTTTGCTAGAGATAACGGGAGAATATATCAGCCTTGGAATTGTATTAAATATTTCCCTCATAACATATTGTCAACAAAAGTCCTGCTGAATTAATGACTTGTGTGCCTGTTTGAAAGTGGGATTGTACTTGTCTAATTGTGGCATCAGTTGTCATAGTGACTATCAGGCAATCCGGTAGCAAACACCCTTCCTTGGCAGGGTTTAGGTAAAGCAGCCTTTGTGCAGTTGTCAGCCGGAGATTTATGATGGTAAAAACTATATTTGGCAGCCAAATCAATGCACTGACCACTCTTTGTGCTCCTGCCCTTATTTTAACTTAAACACTTGATATTCCACCTGAATATTAAGAAACCATATGTCTCTGAAGCTGTTTTGTTATTAATAGATCACTTTTTATAAACTGTGTGTAGGATGACTAGTTATTTGTATATATGTCTAACAAATGCAGTTGCTGATATTTTCTGAACATGTAACTCCAAATGTCAGATCTTGCAAGCAAGTGGATATTAGAGGGTACCTTTTTATGCCTGCTATTAAAACATGTCGAGTGATCTATAAATTACCCTGTTGAGATAAACATGGGATTAAAATAAGGCACTCCCATTCTGTCATCACCATAATATTAATCATTGGAGTTTTGGTCTTTAATGTTAAAACATACCTCTTAGCAGTATATGTCATTAAATTACATGTTGACTGACAGATTTTTTAATCAAAACTTGCATTCTGATTTTTTTCTTCATGATGTCACAACACAAGGTAAGAAAATAATTTCCCTAATGTCTATGATATTTCTTTAATACTTGGTCAGGTTTTTCCGCTTGTAGGATTTGTTTTTCTTGGTGGTTTTCTTAAGTCTAATTCTGACTTGTTTGTTTCACTTGAGCCTACATAAATGCTTACTTATTGTATCAGTTGGTGAAGGAAAGGAATCAGAAACTTCATTCAGGAGACCAAAACTATACAGAATTTAAACATAAATATAAAAATTTCATTATGTCAGTTTACAGAGGAAACTTCTGTATGGCCACATGTGTGTCACTTGACGGGGTCTGTATAAAAACCAAATGTTTTCTTGACTGGATCTGTTTTTTGCCATCATTCCAAATGAAGTTATGTTAGTGGCTTTAACAGCATAGATTTACTTTCTTAAAAGCACTGGACAATAACAGGGCCATGTGGATAAATATTTTTCTAATCCAAATATGCAGCTTTGGGTCAGCCTATTTTCTTTCATAGGGGAAGTGGGCTACAGCTCTTCTTGTAAAACTAATCATTCAGGGCAAGAAATCACAACCTTCGGGGGTTTGGTTCTGTGTTATGTCTCCAAAACACTGAAGGCCAAGTTCTCTGTAGCCATATGTGGGTACTACTGCTTCAGAATTCACATCAAAGAGCTCACTACTGAAGTGGTGTAATACACATGGCAATGGGTGCAATAACAATTTTTTCTGATAAACAGACTGAAACATCCACTGCTGTTGCATTCCACATTTTTATATGGTCAGAAAAGTAACTTCTTACTGAAATATCTATTTTGTGTCCTTGTCCTCGAAGCAATTAAAACACAAATTTAGCTTGAGAGATTTCTAGGTGTATTCTGACTGCCAAGACATTGATACATTGAAAATAATTTCCTTTTGTTAAGGTGATTTGACATTGTCATTTACCATTTATGGGCTGTTTCTGTGCATAATTTCTTTAATTCTATTGGCTTTGGAAGAATTCCTGCAATCATGCATTTGCCATTTCTCCTTCCCCTCCCCTGCCATGATGTTAGACAGTGAGTGTCCTGACAGGGAACTACCAGCCAAAAGCAGCCCTTGTTACCTCTGTTACATCAAGAGAGCTGTAATCTGCTGCAACCAAGGGTGAGGTCTGGAGCTAGGAAGGAAAATCTGAAGAAGGAAAAGAGGGAGTGTGAGTTCATGAGAGATGCTTCTAACAGAAAGCTGAGCTAGGCAACACAGAGGAGAACCGTCAAGCCAAGAAAGAACTTTGTATTTCAGACTGATCCCAGTACCGAAGTGATGAAGACTTGTTCTTGAAGGAGATGACAAAGTTACAAGTACAGAACAAAGAGGAAAAAAGGCAAAATTCAGTAGCAGATAGAGTAGATTCAGAGACAGTGATGACTGAAGTAAATCAAAGTCCTGCCAGCTGTGGGACATCCATACGGGCAAAAGATGGATGAGTCAGGAGAGGAATACTGAAGGAAGATCCTAGAAATAGAGACTAGAAAAGCTGCCATCCTAGTTAGAAAGAGGGATCTTGGCAAGGAAGTGTTTAGGTGTTATCAGTTAAGAGTTTTCTCGCACTGCTCTTTCTGGGTGTGTGCTGAAAGCTGGGGCTGGAAAAGGAAAACATTTCTCTCAAACATTTTTGTAATGCTTTATCAGTTTGTTAACATTTGGACTAAGTGTTCCCACATGCGTTTTCCCCATCCCCCCACTACAAATCCCAGGCGTCAAAGCTCCTTTCACAACATATTGATAATAACCAACACAATTGTCCGTCTTGGAAATAATAAAAGCCATAGACCGTAATAGATTTTTAAAGTTACATTTTGAGTTTAATGCTCATAACTATATCACTGGGAGCAGGTACTTGGCACAAATGTCTCCATTGGAGCATAAACACCTTGGCCTATAGCCTCTGAGAGTTTATCAGTACCATGGGAGATATTTCCTGCTATGTACATGCTCCTCTACAATGAATGAACAGCTTGCAACTACATATTAATCTACTTGATGACCTAGATCAAGAACAAGGAAAATAATGCTGATAAGTCAGTCACTTTTCCTTTTTGGTGTATCCCTGACTATTAGCACTGGCAGATAGGCAAACAGATGTATGAAGACTTTGCTTTCTGACAGGGGTCAGTATCGTTAAGAAAACTTTCTTTTTTAATTATTTCTCAGCCAGGCTAAACAAGTGGTTAGTGGGTTATAGGAGGCGAGTTTAGTTCTGCTGGGATTGATCTAAGAGCTGCAGTGTTTAGCAGTATTTCAGCACTGGGCTGAATAGATGAAATACATGTTGTTTCCGTGAATATACATGATGTTGCAGTGATTTACAGCAGCCAGGAACTGGACTGTCATGCCAGATTCTATAAGAAAGTTCTCTATGCATCTCCCTGTTAACCTCTGATCATTGTGTCCTGGCTCTAAGCAGAGAGTTCAGATCAAGGCAAATAAACTCAAGCATTATCTGATCCACAATTATGCAGCCCTGCAGTCATTCAGCTGCAACCTCTACAGTAACCTTCGCATGCACCCTGTATCTTTCCTGTTTATGTTCATCTTTCTCCTAGCACCTCTTAAATTACACACCTGCAGATGCACTGATCACTGCAGTGTAGCCATAAAGGAAAGTCATTGTTTCTTTGCCCTCCTAAATACCTTGAAACGCTGCTGATTAATTTTTCACCAAAAATAGTCCACCCCAAATGGATCAAGAGTATTTTACCACTGATATATTGTGGGTCAGTGTGTGTAGATGGTATCCCACTCCCTAAGCTCTGACTACTGTGTATTCTGGTACCAAATATCTCTTTTCTGCCAGCCAAACTACGACACTTTTTATTCTTTGTTCTTACCAAGTTTAGAGAAAAGCAAAAACTTTTTCCAGTTAAATAGAAGTCTCACAATAAGAGAAAAGTTTGAAGTGAGGAAAATGACTGTTGCTGTTTTCAACAGAAACTGCTCCTCAATGATCCATATATTCAAGATGTATGGGAAATTAATACCTTAACACATATATTAGTATGTCAAAATGGCATGCCTACTTACCCATTTATCAGGTTAAAGAAGGAGACTGGTGTGACTTTAGATAGTCATTTCATTTCTATGTGCCTCAGTTCTGTCATTTAAAAACAGGAATATGGATAATAAACAATAGCAGAATGTTATTGAGTCATTCACATTTATAAAGCCCTTTGATACTGTCTGTGCCTCAGTTTTCTCATTTGTAAAACAAGTGTAATAATTCATGTATTTATAGCTTTAAAGGACGGATAATCTAATTTGACATCCTGTGGAGCAAAATCCCTAGCATTTCATTTAGCTATTCTTTTGCTGCTCTCAGTACTTGTGGCCTAAAGAAAGCACATTTTTAGAAAGACATAAGATCTTGATTTCAAAAATGCCATGTGACTGATAACCTTCCACAACTCTCAGCAAACTGTGCTCTTCATTAATTATCCAAACTACTACAACTATACACCTTATTCATAGTGTGATATTGCCTATAATTCCTAAATTTCTAGCATGTTTTGAGACACTTCATAAGTAATTTATTTTACTGGAAAATGTGTACAATACATTCTTTTCCATCTAGCACCCCAGCTACTCCAAGATCTGCAGGTGGCCTGTGCTCCAATGTCTTTTTTTTTTTTCTAAAGTCTGAGTCATACTGACTGAGAGATGCCCAATAGATGCTTGTAAAACAGCACCAGCTAAAATAAAGGTGTGTGATTAGTGATGACCTGCTGGTGATGTTTCTCAAGTGGGCAGAAAGGCATTGACCAAACCACCAGTAAGGGGCTGCTAAGTGGAGCTCAGTGTTGTTTGACTTTCCACTTGTCTTCTCTCCCTAGTCTGTAGTGCTCTGTTATTTCAGGAGTCACTGGAGTGCATGGAAAGGAGCATTCCAAGTGGTGGGAACCATCTGCTTCAGAGGGTGTTGCTGGCAGCTTGTTTCCTAGCTGCATCTTAGTCAGGATTGAGAATTTTCTAATTTGATGCAATGACTAAAACCTCCTCATTGATCGTGTGTATCATCCTCAGCAAATTTCCGGTGTTCTGGTTATCGTGCAGGAAGACAGCTGGATGCAGATACAAATGAATTCAAGTCCAACAGAAGAGATGCGAGGTTGTGCTTGCACAGCCGTGCAAATGCAGGCACACATGTGCCAAAATGCCGCTGTGATGGCAAAATAGGCTTTTCCAAATCTTTTAAAGTATAATTCTATATTTTCCTGACATTATGTGTTTGTATTGGCCTCTGTTAAGAAAAAAGAAGTCATCTTACTGTGAAATCCACTGTGTCTGATAGAGAAATATTCCAGTCGTGGGTAACTTGTTGATTAGGAATTCCTTTAATTTTCAAGATGACAAATACAAGAAATTGTCTCTCAGAGGATGCTTGGCTACTCTCTACAAAACAATTCGGTTTTGTCCTTTTCAAAGTTCTCTTTTGGGCCTATCATGAATGGACCATCTGCCTTGGAACTTGGATAGAATATTACTCTTTCACATATATAACAAACCATTGGAACAGTAAAAATAACATTGGTATAAGCTTGCCAAGGGGATTCGGTTCAACCATTAGGTAAGGCCTGCCAGATATATATAGTTTCAGCTGTTAAAATTACATATTCATGTGTTTTCCATATCCCAATTGGCCTTTCTCAGAGAGCTTTGGGATATTTTTTTACTGGACTACAATTAAACAACAGCAGTCGATACAGGGTATTCCCCAGAAATTGGAAGATGAGGAGTGTGTGCTGGCCACTTGCAGAGTTGGTCATTAATCTCAAGGAAATTCAGCAAGTACAGACTTGGTATGGAGAAATGATGGGGGAAGGGGACTACAACATGATCTTTTTGTGTATGTGTTTTGCAGATTTAAGTTTTTGTACAAGGAGCATAATTGAAATAATATTCTACAGTCTAGCCAGTCTGTATTTGTCCATGTTATTTCCCCTTGCCTCCTAGAAATTCACTTGAGCCAGTGCCATGTGACCCAGTGCCATGTGAGTCTGTATCTCACTGCTATGCTAGCCTAGATTTGTGCTGATTTCCCTAGCATATAGCTCCAGCTTTCTGTATTTATAAAGCAGTGAGTCAGGTTCTCTGTTTTTTTCAATGAAACATAATGTTGAGTAGTTGCTGGGATGTTTGTGTTGGTGTAGCTTTTCTTTTCTGAAAGAGCTCTGCCTTTTAAGTTACTTTGTTGGTAGGACTTACAAAGTTATTTTGATATAGCAAGAAGTTATTTGTTAGAAGAATATTCCTTTTTGCTGTATCCTTGGGTAATTATCATTTTACAGATCTCTGCCCCAAATCAGGTTGAACGAGGAGTGTGAAGCCTATTTCTAGGTTGCCATGAGTACTGTTTTTGAGCTATGCTATATAAACTGAGAGGTCACAGTTTTGGTATAGATGAGTCTGTATGCTGCTAAATTAAGCAGGACAGTAGGGAAGTCATTCAAGGTGCTCACTGTGGCTCACACATTCTCACCCACTCACCTCCAAAGTATTTATGTGGCCTACAAAAGCTTCTGTTTCTCCGCTCACTTGGGTTAAGCATTGACACCATCATCTTAGAAGACCATGCTTCACATGAAAGCTGTGCACAGCATTTGATGGTCAGAGCAGAAAATGGACTGAGCCAGCTTTGTGAAATAGTCCAGCATGGATATCTACACAGGTATAGATTCTCAGGTATGAGATGGTGAGTGTCTAAGCCATGTCCTCTACCACTCCATACTGCTGTCCTATCATATTTGTTAC
>JAVHNF010024175.1:0-13005 GCA_034783455.1 Micropsitta finschii | reverse complement strand
TGATCTGCTGTGGTCTTGATGCTGTTGTGGAGATGTTTGCTCACACAACCAAGGATTTCTGGGAAATTACTTTGTTGAACCAAAGATATAATTATTATGCCATAGCCCCTCATGTTAGTGGAAGAAACACCCAAGAGGAACAATTATTGCCTGCTTTTGCATTATAAACCAATGATCCGTGCTTAGATTCTGATCCAGCAGTTACTGAAGAAACAGGAAAAAAAAATCCTCATTAGTTTTTGCAGGCTTTAGAGCAAATCTGATGTCTCTAAAAGTTGCGTTTGCTCAAATGTGAATCCCCTGAGCTGCAGGGGACTGGGTTTAGTGAGGTGGAAGGGAAAAGCTGCAAGATGGGCTCTGAAGGGTGAAAGTCTATGACGAGATTTTGACTGAATGAAGTGCCAGAATCATAGCTTAGCAGCAAAGCACTCTATGAAAGAACACTAAAAATGAATAAATTATAGAAGTCTAATGCATTTATAAGGCATAACAAAACATGCATAATATATTGGATAGCCATCAATTACGAAATTAAATTCTGGTGTGCTGCTTGGGTATAAATAGTGTAATATTTGTCTCTTGTTGCTTCCAGTCTGCAAAGAAGATTCCAGTAAATAAATATATAAGGCAAATTCTTCCACTGAATCTACAGAAATTAATAACACACAATGTAATTATGCGTTATCAGTCAATGAAATACACATATTTTAACTTTGTATGGGTTTTTTTTTCAGGAGAAAATGATTGTTGTTTGTTTGTTTTTAAATGCAAGCTATTATATTGTCACTGTTTTTCTCTGTGAAAAATACTAACACCCACCATCACATGTCTTTGGCCTGTTTAGTAGCAGTAAAGCTAACTTATCCATGGTTGGTGATTAAAGGACTTGTAATACATTCTTGGTATGTTCTCTTTCCCCTGAAATATTCTGCTATGTCCTCCAACCTAATAAAATCTGCACAAATCTATTACCAATCTATTACACGCATGCAGAAGAACAACAGCCTTCATTAGTTGTTTCTTGCCATGTGTCTGGTTGATTTTCAGAGCAGTGTGTGTCGAAGCCCTGATGAGCGTAACCCATGGATGATCCAGGAGACTCTGGGAAAGAATAGGAATAGCCTTTTGCCATTGTCTGTACCCACCAACAATTTTCAGACCACGTCAACTACAGAAATTTGTTTATGGCAGACTAGTTTGCAGCTGGTGGAGTGTTATTTAAACTCCCTCCAACCAACAAGCTTGCACTGCAAACTAAAGGAGGTTTTATTGTCCTGATGTTGGTGCTGTGAAGTTGCACATGGTGTGCCACTTTATGAACAGAAGTACCAAATGGCAGAGTCTGCAAACATTTTTAGGAGGTAGTTTGGTTAACTTGCATTTATCTCTACTGTGAAAAGACAGTGTGCTCCATATTCTCTTCTATGAATAGAGGATTTCTGTTGTATAAATAATACACCTATAGAGCACTTAAATCTCCACAGACTAGCTCTCAAAATTTATCTCACAAGGGCACAGTTTAAAATCTGTGTGGAAGAAGCTGTTTTCAAGGGTTAAACGAGCCAACTGCCACTCCATGAGGTAATTACTGATTTATAAAGTGTTGTATTCATTCAAATCTCTTTGTTCTGTACTGTAAGACAAGTCTAATTTTGTTTTCGAGATTAAAGGAACATTTGTTTTTGTAAACAAATCCCTAGCTACTATTACAAATTACATCATGCATAATCTTGACATGATAGATTTGGAGATATTTCAGTGTAACAATGCCAGTGCAATCGAACAAGAACTGTGAGACTGAACAAAAATTGATGAATCGAGCACGCAATACTCTGTATCTCATATCATAGTTTAATTACTGCTTCAGTATGCATGGAATAAGAGAAGTAACTCAATTATAAAAGCTTATCAGCAAGACTTAAAAACGTGAAATTCATGACTGGATATTAAACTGACCTTAACTGACAAGCTTTTCTTTGAAATTATGTTTTCCTTCAGTGCTCAGAATGCTTATTTACTCTGGAACATTTTACAGAGCTGAGAAGTCTGTTAATGGGTACTTGAAATTTCATGGCCATATCAGTATTGGCACAGCTCATGTCTTTTTGCCTCCATTCAATTTAACCCTGAGTTGTATTATTTTAAAAGATGAAAATTCACTACCATTTACAGTGGTTTTTCCCTCCCTTTTTACCTTGGAGGAGTCCCTGGATTGAGCTTCTAGGTAAGTTTTTGCTACGAATAATTTATACAATGACCTTAGTCTGTTGTCCTTAGAGTGAATAATCCTGAATTTATGCAAGGATCATTATTTGCTATGTAATGCAGAAGATGTGCTCTTGAAAAATAACCAGATGGGAAGAGATGTGAGTCTTAGACTCCAGATACTTCAGGAATCTCATGCATACTCTGCTCAGATGATTCTTAGCTATGAAGCCGTAAGCTCTATTCTCATCACAACAAATAGGAGTTTAACATTTTATTTTTCACAAACATCTGTCCTTGTTCTACTTGATCTCATTAATGCTCATACAAAATGAATGTAAATGGAGCCTGAGCATGCCCAGCACACATTCTTTTACACATCTGAGCATGAATTAGCTTAAAATGCTTTGCAGATTACGTTCAGCTCTGCCAGTTACAAAGTGTATGCAAGCAGAAACCCTTCAAAGATGAATAGCTAAACAAAGGTACTGAGAATTGCTATAGTTACTAGTAAACTGAAGCAGAAATTGGTTTAGATGAAATTCTGTAACGCTCCTTGTTCATCTTTTTAAAGCATTTTAAAACAACACAAGATTGAAATAGCTGTTTTGGTTTTTTTTCTTCTAAATAGTCACCTCCACAAATACTTGATAGTTAAAAGTAAATCATATAGGGAAGAAAACTGGCTAGTGACTTGCCTAATTCTGGACTTTAAGTTGCAATCCTCGGGCTAGTAAGACTTCTGGTTTTCTGCTTTAGCAGGGATCGCCAATGGAAGAGATGATCAATGAAGAGAAGCGGTTGGGAAAACTGTAAAGGCTGGATTTGTGGAGCTAATCTGAACTGTCATTACCCTTATAGGTGAGTCCATCTTTACTAGTGCTTCTTTTTTATCAACCATCACGAGTTCACAGTGAGGCTTTGCATTTGGTCTATTTTGTATGACTATGAACTGACTTTAACAAGTTCTCCAGAAATTCATGTATCCACAAGAGGCTCCTTGAACACAGGACAGTTAAGAAGCACATAGCGAAGGGGATCATCACTGGACATCTCTTTCTATTTAATCAGTTTAATTATCCATTACCCAAATTCTGCAGACACACTTCAGTCCTGATTGGCACCTGTCATTTATAATGTTCAATGTCTTTGACAGGCAGACATGACCATGTTCACTGGCACTCAAAAGATGGAAATGTCTACAAAGTGAATCTTTACCTTAGCAACCAACACTGCAAAACTAAGAACTCCAAAGCAGAAATTTCCTCCCATAGGGAAAAGAATTTCCAGGAATGTTTATCCAGATAAGTTTTTGCTATCCTGCTTCTGCCATTTTTTATTTCATTTTGGGATTTGCCTATCTTCACATATAAGAAATTCCCTTGCATTATTGAGTTTGATCTGCCATAGAGCTGTAGGATTGATATTCTTACCAGTACCACTTACAGTATCTGACTTCTCATTTAATCAATCGATCTGGGTGAGTGATTCCTTCTTTCACTTGCTCCATGAGTCTTCTCAGTACCTCTCTCCCCTTCTGCTTATTAATTCAGTCTCCACAACTGTAATCTCAAAGTCAAACTGATGGCTCCTCTCATAAGACACTAATCATGAGTAACTGAATGCCCACATACTTGATTGTGTGTCACATTAAGTACTAACCCTCTAAGACAGAAATGTTGTTATTTCACTTTAAACTTTAGATGCTGACTTTTATTATATCTGCTTCCCAGATATAATGCTCTGTCCCTTGTGATAACAGGCTTTGTTACAGAAGGTAGTCTTCAGAGTTTTGTAATTTAACTTGAGGTAGAAAACGATAACTTATTATGAGTGCCTTTTGCATAGGCTTCCTCAAATATTTATAAACTCATTTAAATAATTAATACAGGAGTTTTAATAAACTGTTTATAGTCACAAAAAGAATGTAATTTTCAGGAAGGACTGTTCAGGTGCTAGGAAACAAGGATAGACCACGTGAATTAAAAATAATGGCTTGGATCTAAAGTTTACGCGACCTTTTTACAAGTTGTCTAAGACTGCGTTCCTAGGGTGAAAAAGTGCTTCTGTTGAGCTGGTTAAGCTATGCACTGTACAGGCTATTTTAGGAAGGAAAAAAGCACAACCTTCTATAAAGTTAGAAGTGGTCAGAGATGTCAAGGGCTCAAAGGAAGATCCAGGAAACTATATGGTGGCTGTGTGCTATTTCAGGAAAGTTAAACCAGGTTTTCATACATTTGGACAAGTTTGCATTTATCATTTAGAGCAGGTTATTACTTAATCAAGTATAAACTACCTAAAACAGCCTGTGACCATCCTAATATGGTTATTAACAATAAAATCCTATTAAGAAAGAAATTACTTTATAGGAATCCAGCCAGCTAGGGCTTTCCCAGGCTGCCTGGGCAGCAGTGATTTCCTTCCTCTGCCTCTGAAGCCAAGCTGAACACATGGCTCTCATAGGACACTTGAAGGATGTCAGATTCAGGCTACTGCAGATCAAAGGGCAGTTGCTCTCTATTTCAGTTTCCTCCCATATATTCCTTTCTATCAGACTGAGGGGTATTTAGCTTGTGCTGAGGTGATGAGCCACCTAGCTGAGCTGAGCATGCACCCAGGCATAGTAGGGCTGTACAGGCTGCAGGGCAAAATCTGCCTGCTAGTGCTTGGCAGGCTCGCTCTCATCCTCAGAAACCAGCCTGGACCTCACACTTGACTTCTGCCCTTCATCCATATAGCACTGAAAATGTACTGCTTCCTGACTTCCTCTAGTTAATAAGTAATTTCTATGGCTCAAGGCTTGCCTCTCAATATGTGTGTGGGAAAGGTTGCCTTTCACCCCACTATCATTTATCCTTTTCAAGGTTAACTAAATTTCCCATGAACTACCTAAGTGCAAAAAGATGCAGGCAGCTTTTTCTGAAATAGAAGCTATTGCAGGTCCGTGAGCTCCTGCATGAGTACTGGATCTCCCTTATTCTGAGTGCTGTCCCTTTGAGATACCAACTACTTTCACTGCTTTAGGTAATGTGAACTCAAAGTCATATCGTAAAGCCAAATTTTCCCAAAGAAATAACAGGTGGAAAGGAGACAGATATATCCCCCTCTTTCTTTTTTCCTCACCTCACCTATATAAACACAGCACATTAGAAAGGTGATCAGAGATATTTCAAACACCAAACAAAACCAAGCTTTTCATGTAACTTCTTTTGCTATCTTAAAAGTCAGGGGTATTATATTCTGCAAACAGTTCCTCTTTGCATAAACCACTAGCAGTCTTCAGCTCCAACCCTGCAGAGAGCTTTAGCAACTAAACCAAGGTGGATAGCAGGGAAGGAGAGGAAAGTATGCAAATTTAACTGAGCACACTATAATTACTAATCCATAGCAGAACAGATCACAGTATTTCACACTTATCCTGTGTAATTCAGTCACGGCAGTATTCATTTTACTATTAATTTTAATAGAATAATTACCTTTATAAAGAAGAAAGAAACTACCTTTAGAGAGTCAGATTCTCAGGTGGGGAAGATATGGTGATTTATGCTAGTCTGATAAATTTTATAATCTTTCTTTTTATTTCCTTTGAAAAGGAATTGAGTAATTGACTAGTGGCCAGACTTACAGAGATAATCTATGCTAAATGAAGCAAAATAAAAAGAAATGGTGAAGCAAAGAAATGCAAACACTTAATGGTAAAATTTACACATCAGTATTTGAGTAGCTTATGCATGACTTGCATTATACATACACACACACGAGTCTAAATAGTCAGTTCCCAGTCCATTCCCAACGCTGTCTGGCAGCACATGTTGCTGAATTCATAATGTTACGTGTCCAGATTCAACTCTGCAAAATGGCAAGGAGCTTGGGATTCCAATAACATCCTTCTTGAGTATTAGCAGAGAGGTTTTAGAAGATGAGCTGTACAAATGACCTACAAAATAAGGAACCAACAGCTATATCATTATCCCAAGAGCACAGAGAGATATGCAAACCACTTAAAAATTTTGCTCTTGGCCACCATAAACTTCTGATGGAAATACTTCATAACCTGCAGCTGTTACAGTTCATATATTTTTGAGAATAAGCTTAGACCATATACCCCTGCTACTTGCTGCCCTCACAGACATCCTGCCTTTTTCCAATTTTCCCTAGCATTTTCTTTTCCTTGTCCTTTTCCTTCATTTTTGTGTCCAGGCTTGCAGGAATAAATATGCCTTTTGCCAGAGCTGGTGAGGCAGAGGTAGACCTGACCATCAGGAGCTGCTGGGCAGCTTCTGCTTCTCTTCTTAACCACCTTCAGCTGATGTAATTTAGATACTTAAAGGTGTTACATTATATTGAAATGAATTTCTTTGAGAATTATGACTGAGATTAATTGAATTTATGCCCCATCCAGAAGTATTTGCCCTCTTGTTGTGATTAAGATAATACATTGCTTTAAACAGAAGTTAAAATGCCTCAAAAAAAAGAAAAATGAATTTCAAGATAATTGTTTCCTTTCTCTCTGCCAAGGTTTCATATTCGACTATTTTATTTCAGTGTTCTGTTTAAATTGAAACTACTACAGCATTATATGCAAAGAGAAACCAATCTCAGAGGGGGAAAAAAGAAGAACCAAATATAGATTAAAAAGCTGCCTCTCCAAAGATTTTGAAATATGAGAAGCCTGGCTCTGCATGTAAGATTAATGACAGCTAAGTGTGTGCTGAATAGTTCAGTTCAAATCTGGGGAAAGTTTTACCCTAAGTATCTGTTGTTCCAAATGTTGAAACCCTAATATCATCCAGCCATGCAGGTGCACATGGCTTCCTTATTCTTCCGGACTGCACAATGAAGTGAACAACAAAGAGAAACAATGTGTATGCTTATAATCAACCCACATCACTTCACGACAAAAAGGTAATTTCTCTCTCTGGGTTTCTTTTTTCATTATTTTTATATGCTGTAATACATCAGCTTTGTTCGCTTCTTATTAAGAAATGTAGATATGGCACTGGTGACAGAGTCTTGTCTCACATTGCAGCTCATGAATGGAGCTATTCTTGTACTTTAAATTGTAAGTATTTTTTTGAAGAAAGGACAAAATGAATATTCAGTCACTGTGCACTCAGGGGCTCAATTCATGGCCAGGGAGCATTTGAGGCTTCAATTTTATATTGGAAGCTCATGGGGAGACTTTCCAGCTCTGCCTCATAGGGAGCACCAGTCCTGGCCAGGGAAATGCAGAATGTCTTCCTCAAAGAAGTGGTTTTAGTGGCTGATGTGCTTCAAGATTTTGTATTTTAAAATTACTGAATTATTCAAACAGTGTCAGCATTCGTTCATTAGAAAGCAGAAATAGTCAAAGTAGGACAGCTTTTGACCTCCGAAGGCTTTTGTAGTAACAGGGAGGATCACGCTGCAGTGAAGTTGGTGCATCATCACACCATAGCAGGTTCCTGTGTCTTTTTTAACACCTCCACTGCAAGGATCTCAAAGCAGTTTCCAAGCCAACTGCCAAGCAGTTTCTTGGCACAGTAAAACCCCACCAAGGTGGAAAGGAAAGTACCTCCTTGTCCCTGGGTCGCTATGGATTATATAAGCTGCTCTGAAGGATTTGGGCAGAAATGGTAAAAATATCCATTACCCTTCAGTGGAAACACTGGGTTGTATCTGTATTCTCTTTGCCTAAGAGAGAAGTTTGTGGCAAACTCCCTTCCACTTTCTGTGGGCACTCAAATAAAAAGGCACTCACAAATTCTTTAGGGATGGCTGTAACATTTTATATAGCTATAAAAATAAGGTTTCTCAAATAAAAAGTCTGACCCGAGAGAGCTTTCAGTGTACACATGCACATTTATTATTACTGTTTGGAAGGAAATTCTTCAAAAGGTAACGAGTTATGTAAACTTATTTAAGTAATTGCATTTGCTATTACTTTCAAATGGAATGACTCTAAGAAAACAAATGGTACAGCTGTTAGTGCTTTTTGTTTTAAATTGTAATTTTTAATTTAGAAAACCACTGAGGGCAAGTAATTTAGGTGTCCATATGCAGAATTTAGAGGACTCACTGGAAGCCCTCAGCATTTGAAAGTGAGACTCTAAATACTAGTTTGTGCTATAATGGAAGAGAGAGAGAGAGGAGCAGGCTATGCCTGCAACTTCATTAGTGTAACTGTGTGTGAGTTCTGAGTCTTTCTTCAACAGTCTGCAACACCCCCCCAAATCATCACTCAGCATGACTGCAAACAGCTCCTCTTGATATATGCCTGAGGAAACTATACAGGATGGGAGAAAAAAACCCCTAGACAACCAGAAAGCTGTAAAATAGATTACATATATACATACACACACACACACATCTATATTTTTTCCCATCTTTTTTGGGCACTGAAAAATATGGGCAATAGGGACACACCTTTGCAACATCATCTTGCCATGCAGAGATTCCTCATTATACCACAGTGAAGCTAAATCTCAGCAGCATTTCCATGAGGTCTTTCTAAACTCTAGTGAAGCAAAGGGGAGTCAGATCAACTTCACAAAGACAACATGACTATCCATTTAATATCCTTATGGGATTGTCTGTGACTGATCTCTCAGCATAGCATGCTGCATTACATTTTTGTTCTGCAAGGACAGAGTAACAAATTGGACTATCAGAGAAGGCCACAGATCTAACTTCTGTCATTTTAAAGAAAACTAGAATTGTAAGGAGTCAACCATACCGTATGCAATAGAGGGTCTAAATGTACTGCAATAAGATCAAAGAGTTGACGTTTAAATTGCAAGGCTGAAATTTGTATGCATTTTTACATGCATGACGTTACAGTTCTATGGGTAGATGAAAGATAGGAATGAGGAAGTGAAGAATAACCTTCTGATGATGGTTTGCAGAGGCAAAAGAGAAATTGCTATTTACAGGGATGTTGAGCGTATCTTTATCAGATGCACTTGCTTATCATTCACAACAAAGATCTGGAAATCCGATTTTGCTGCAACTGTTGGAAGATGTGTGCATATAAGTGGCAGCATTTCACTCTCACATTTCATATCCAGTGATGCAGCACAAAGAAATTCCCACTTGCAACATGTTATACAGTTTTCCTGCAGCCATAATTTGTTACTTCTGCTGGCCAGGAAACTAATAGTAAAGCTTCCTTTCAGTGTCCCTTCAGCTGAAGCAGGCCATTTTATATCTGCCAGCGACAATGTTTTGAGAAACTACACCAAGGTGCCACTGAAACACTCTTCAGACTGAATGACAAGCTGGATTTGAAAAAATTTATGCATAGAGCCAACACATTCGTTTTGAGCAGTTATGCAAAGAATATATTATCTTTATCTGAAAGTCCCAGAACTATCTTGAAATGCCTCCAAAGAGCTGGGGTTGGGTTTTCTTGTTTGGTTGGTTGATTTTTTTCCTCTAATTTTTTGGGGAATGGGGTTTGTTGTTATGTGGTGGGTTTTTTTGGGTCATAACTAGAGTTACCTTCTAGTATAATTTCTTATACCATATCCAGCATATACTATATTCTAACATAAACAAAATAAGCCTGTCTTGTCTGATTATTTCTCAGGAAAGTGAGTTGTAAGCAGTGGATGACTTTCTACAGATAAAACTGGTGCAAATGCACTTCTGGATTTAGAGATCATGAGAAAACCCTCACAGCTCCAATCCTGATCCTTCCACAAACACAGCAGAATACAGATAAAACAGCAACAACTGCAGTCCCTAGCCTAACACCAATATGAATCATCTATCACCATGGATGGACTTCTGCCAGGGCTCTAAGCTATAAAATGTAAAGTACTCTAAGAAAAATAAAAGTTCACTGACCTGATTCAACTAGAAGGTGATGACTGCAAATATGCTTTACAACATGCATGACAAATAGGGATAGAATTGAACATTAAATTCACCAGCATTTCATAATACAGGTCTTCTTCCTAACCAGAAATGCAATCTGTTATCTTACTAATTTTGATTCTGTCTCTTTCTATCTTCTTCATTTTAATGCTGACTGGATCTGATTGAGAATTAGTTTGCTCCATTTAATCCTAATTCATGTGTCTCTTGGAGTTCCTACCTTGTCTGCCTTTCCTGCTGTGCATACCTATAATGCAATAATCTATAGTTCACAAGGTTTTTATGATGACAGCAAGTCAGAGAACAAGCTTCAGCTGAGCCAAACTATACTCATCATCAACCTTAACGTAAATGTTGACTTACTATCCACATCTCACCCCAAAACAATTGGGGATCCACCACTGCATGGGGGTCTCATGGAGAATTTTTGAGTGGACCTGAGATGCTGCATGGTGTGGGTGGCTACTTCCCTTTCAAGACACTCAGAAGAAGCCAGAGAAGGCTCAAGAGAGGATTGGACACAACATCAAAATACCATCTAAGCTGCTTCTTTTTGCTGCCCTTTCAGGGAATTGTGTCAAATGCTTAAAGCATCTCCTCCAGAGGCTTCTTATGAGGCAACTCAAGGTGAAACTTTACCCCAGTGCACAGAAAATCTTTGGTTGCATAGTGAGCAGTCTATTTGTACTGCTCTTCAGCTGGACTGAACTGTTTCTGTAGATTTTTTTCATGGCAGTGGTAGCAGAAAAGGACTAACATGTGAGTTAGCTTCTTATTTGGTCATGAAAGAACAAACACAGATATGTGTTAGTCTAGAAACAATACATAAGGGATATCACAGACAGATTAATCTGGCATCTTGAAGACAGCATAATTCATCTGGATGAAAAGGGGATTCTCCTCAATGACGCAGAGAAAAATCTCCTTTTATCCTTTTCTTGGCAGAAGTGTGAAACACAAGCAGAAGCTCTTCTCCATGGGAAATGGGGAATGTTATTATAATTGCCAACACCACCCTGGCCAGAGATACTCAATTAGTCCCATGTCCAATTTCCTTTTTGGCCATAGGCTTCCCTGGGCACCTGGGCTTTCTGATTCAGTTCCCTAAATATACCATAGGCACAACATCAACTCTTCTGTCTCCTCAAAATACAAGGCACAGTGGTGTGGTGGGCACAGGTAGAATGATCAGAACAGGAGGATTTCAGCTTCTGTGAGCTGGAACTGCAAAGCCTTGCACAAGTCATGCTACTAACACAGATGAACAAGTCTTCCCTCTATAAAGGTAAAATCCAGGCTAATGATGGTCACAGGATGTCACTGTATGTGGAACAGCTTCACTGCTGTCAAACCCTGCCCTCTAGCCTTCCCTTGGAAAATATATTATTGTAAGCACTGTTAATTCCTTGTAACTGTCAAGAGGCTTTATTTTTATTTTTCCCCTGTGATGAATTCCCTGTTAACCAAAATAATGTGACAAGGAATAACTGTCAAAGAGGTAAAATTCATGTTCAGCTCTTTTGATGATGGCAGTTTCTGAATTTGCATAGCCAGCAAGCAATGCTTTCTTCAAAGAAACTGGACCTGAATAAAATCAAGATACCTGTAAATCCACATTTACCTGTAAATCCACATTTCATAATGGAGAGAACTGTGGACAGAGGTAGGTCAAGTCTTCGGAGCAAGACTCACTGAATGTGTTAACTCTGTTTTGAGGTGGGTAACTTGCCATTCCCTGAAGATACTTGGTTTTCAGAGGGAGCATAGGTCAGATGTCTTAGAAAATTAGACTTCTATGAAGGTCTGTCCATTTGGTGCTTCATTATGCACCACTTCATGAAATCTCAAGTAGACTCTTCTCCAACTGCTATTTCTGCTGTAAAGATGTGCAAAAGGGGCTATACTCATTTCTCAACAAGAATCAACACTCCTGGAAAACTCCCATTAACTTGAATGTAAATTGCCTTATGCCAATATAAAGCTATAAATATGGAATAGCACCACTGGCACAGAACTGACACTACTGTGAAATATGAGGTATGATTACCTTTGCCTGTTTTACTCTATGTGCTGTTTCAGTAATACAGCTTCCAAGGCCCACCAAAGTTTTCAATAATACTCTGATTTACGTCAGATGTCTATCCTCTATTCCATGGCTTTTTAATGTCCCTGTGATTCCACAGGGCACTGATACTGGGCATAAAGCTTTGGCAGAGGCCCACCTGAAATATGGTGTTTTCTTTGCAGCATTTTATTAGCAGAAGACTAGGTAATGGAAAGGGTGTTCAAAGAGGTGTAAAAATAATAACAGCACTGAGATATTGATTTATAAGGAACTGGTTTTAGATTACAGCAGGATAAGCAATACTTAAATTCAACAGCGAGTAAAGATATTACTATAGAGGGAAACATGAGACACAAGAAGTAACAAACTGAACAGTAGGCTGGAGAACAGAACAAGATGTGTCATCAGCACAGGAAGTCCTAGAAGAGATTTCATCAGCTTGACACCAGACCTTGGTGAAGGCAATTGATTAGTATTTTGCAGGAAGGGAAAATAAGAAAGATGAGCAACTTGCCCCAAAAAGCTAGCAGAAGAACCAAGAAGAAAAGTCAAGACCAAGGCTATGGTCTTTACTTGGAAAAGGAAATTATATTAAAAGATATTCCCTATATCTTTTATCAGATATCTTATATCAGATATCCCTGAGAATATCCCTAGGAAGACACTCTATGTGTGCATTGCTAGAGACAGGAATACAGGCTGGAGAGATCATGGAGGGAAAGGGATCTTTTGCTGCAACACCAGTGTAAGTTCAATGATCAAAGGGGCAGCTAAACCAGAACAGCTTGCATCACTACATCACATTTCTTTCTGGAAGAGATGAAGATTAATCAAGACAAAACTAAAAGTGAGTCTGATAAAATGCTTAAGTGACCACA
>JAVHNF010024169.1:0-12632 GCA_034783455.1 Micropsitta finschii | reverse complement strand
GTGTCTTAGTATTGACCTTCTTCCTGGGGCCATTGACAGGGGTTGAACTGAAGGGCTCAAAATCAGCTTTCTGGCTCCTGCTCCTGATTAAATTTATTCATAATTTACCCTCATGGAGATTTGTAAGTACAGGTGCAAGCTAAAACTCCTGAAAATACGTAATTCAATTTATTTCTAACAGATAAATTCCATATGTTTGCCTCTGACTCCTGGAGTGCTGATATAACCAGCTTGAGGTTCCAGTTGTTCAGTCTTGTGTTAGATGACAGAACAGAGTGAAATGAATGTTCTCACCATTGACAGCGGCTTGCAGTCAAAGGGACACAGTTTTTCCAACCAGATGAAACTGGGAGAGTTGTGTTGTGAAAACAGCTGTTAGTCACTGCAGTGATGGAACAGTAATCACCAGATTAAAAAGAAAATAAAAATAATCTTGTGTGACAGAAATCCTGGAAATAATGGAACATTACAACAGGAAAATCATGTTATCATGTTATCATGTACTGTAAAAAATAGGTCTGTACTTACCAGAAGGTGTTTCTTGCTGCAGAGTGTGAAAAGCTGCTTACGTGGGAAAAACTGATTTGCATAGTGCTCCTTGTAAAGGCTGTAACTAAATTCTCCAAGTTGAACTTGGGAGAAGAAGTGTTTTTTATTGACTGGCAGAGCCAAAAGGTTCTTCTTACTCTAGAAAAAATAGCAAGCCAGTCAGATGGTGGTTCTGGTAACTCTATATGCCATGCAGATTTAAAAATCATAGAATGGGCTAAAAATATGACAAAGAATTGCAAAGCAAAATCATCAGTTAAGTTACTAAGTTGTCATTAACACTGTGAAATTCCGTCTTAAAATGCAGTCTGAAGTAGAAATGTAATATGTGGGATAGGAATTGAGGCATCCATAGTTCCATGTTGACAGTATCAGCAAAATGTTATTCCCAAATAGGCATGTTTGTCTTGTAAAACAAACAGATCAATCTTAAATGCTTTAAGTACTACTAGTTTGTGGTTCAAACAAGCCATACTTTACTTTCTTCCCAAAGAGTATATGGGTAGCAGTGTCCGGGTTGTGTTATTTAAGAATAAAGAGGGGACATGAGGCTGAAATGTCGCACACGCTTGGTACGCGATGCGTTAGATTTGTCTGACAAAATGATTCACAGGTGATCAGCTGTTCAGCACTCAGGGCCATCTGCACCGAGGTGGAAGGACACAGACAGCCGAGATGGACCTTCTGTTTGTATGAGTGCCCTTTTTCGCTGTCATTGCTCACTGAACTCAGAACAGGAGGTGTGCAAGGAGGCAGCAAATGCACGAGAGAATTGCTCTTCCAGTACTAGGAAACTATCAATTGTGTCATGAAACCACTGCAAATCTTGCTTGCTTCATCTGGAAGGTATTTCTGGGTACAACCTCATATTGTGGCCTGCAAATTTTGTTACTCTGTTTTGTGGGGAACACACTGTGAGTAATTTATATCTAATAGAGTAGTGGTTTGGTGCCACCTCTAATACTTTCCTGCTGTTTCACAGAAGGTTTATTTTGTTGGAATGCATCTGAATGTTCTTAGCAAAATTAGATTACGAAGTATAACTGGATAAAATTCTGCATCTCATAGTATATTCAGTGTCATCCAGAGTTCGACATATTGGTTCAAATTAAGCAGTGAAGAAAAAAAGTAGAACTTTGGTGTTTCGTGATAGATGCTTAGACTGTACATGTTAGTGGCTCATAGGGTTAGTCAAAATATATTCCTGTTGCAACATAGTACTAAAATTGCAAAGTTCAACATTTAGCAGCACACCATTTGTTTTGTCTTTAGAGGATAACGACAAAAGAGATGCAGAAATATCTGCTAACCACATAAATATGAATGTGGTAAAAACATTCGTCCTGGCTCAAAGGAACATGCAAACACATAAGCCAAGTCAAATGAAACTTCCTATGATTGATAAAAACTTTCCTAATCGAGGACACTGTTCTCTCTTACATCTGTAGTAAGTAATTACATCTGTATGTTCAAAGTTCATAGAGGAAGAAGAAGAAATCAGGTGATCTGTCTGATTCAAGGGTTCATCTACATCAAACTTTAATGAATTTATAGGTTTATTTATATTTTTCAGTTCTCCAAGTGACCTGTAGTTTTACTGCAGCTTTATTGGAACTGTTAATAAAGTGAATCTGTTTTATCCTTTGTCTGCTACATGAGACATTAGACTTTATACTAGAAAACTGTTTATCCCTGATATTGAATTTATTTGTAATGTATGTGTTATATTTACTGTTTCACACAGGCTATCTTTACCACTGAACTGGTTTATAGAAATGCAGTAGAACTTTTGCACCTAGCAATGGTTTTGTTTTATTCTAGTCTTACAAATTTCTAGCAAGGTTCTGTGTCCTAGAAATCCATCTGAGCTCGGAATTACGCCATGAAACTGCACTAGCTTGGAGATTTCATTAATAGAATTTTTCTGTTTGCTTTGGATGTTCTTGTAGTATTTCATTGCTTGGGGGAAAAAGGCAAAAGAAAATAAATGAGCGCAGTTTGGTTCTTACTCAGCTTCTGCTAGAGATACAGTTTAATTTCTCTTTTGTGTGTTGCAGGCAGGTCTGAGGAGCTCTGGGGCCCCGTGGCTTGGTTGTGCAGATACATGTGTCTTCCCCTGGGGAAGGCACTGAGGCTTGCAGATTAATGTTTCCTGCTAAAATTTCTGGTAAAAGCTCCCTGCCAGAGCTATCAGCAGTCTGGATTGCTGTCTGGGAAGAAACACTTGGTGCAGGGAGGAAGAAGGAAACGGTGACTGTGAACTTATTACTGGTGTCGCCAGACAGGACTTTAATGGCTATTTTTTCTTGTTTGTTCTTTGGCATAGAGCTTTCACGCTCGTGGCAGAAGGCCTAAGCCCATTGCATCCTTCTTAGAAAAACCAGCAGAGTGAGAAAGCAAAAATGCTCAGGGTGGAAACGTATTTTTGATAGTTACAAAACAGAATAAATGAGCTTCCATCTTGTCAGATGCCAGAATTTCTATCTCAAGAGAGACTGGTTTTGGGTGGACGCCAGTTTTCTTAGCACAGGTTGACACCATTTCATTATATAATGACTATGTGGAACCTCTATCTTTCATGTAGCTGCATTTTCTAATTCATCATTGTTATCCAAGTGAAATGAGGATATTGCTGCCCAACTAAATGATGTACCATGAGCTCTGTGGCATGTGACAGAGTGGCCCAGGCTCCTCACGTGTGCACAGCTCCAGCACGATTCCTATCATAGGACAAGTGTGCAACTCTCAGCTACAACATCAGACCTTTTTAGATGAGCCGGATAGATTTAGGTGTCAATAAAATTGTGCAGAAGGTGGTCCTAATATTTGAGAAACTTCTGCTGCACTACTCTTGACTCTGCTCTGCTCACGTTTTAAGTTCTTGCTGTGGGGAGCAGAGAACCCGTGTATTTCAAAGATCACACACAGTGCTCTGGTGTTGATACACCCCTGTGGAAGGGCCCACTGTAGCGTCTGAGTACTTGTAACTTGAGGAGGCTGATAAAGCTTCTGAAAAAGATTTCCTGACATCCTACCCACATTATAGGGAAAACAAGCACTGTTTTAAAATCGCTGTCCAAATGACACATGCAACGTTCACATCTGCTCAACCAAGCGCACCTTTTAACGACTGCTAGCTGACTGCTCCTAAGTGTTCACGGTTTTATACAGCATTTACCTGACTACGCGGTTTGCAGGTGAATGCACATGTTTAAATTACAGATGTATTCCATGCTTTCCTATCTTCTTAACCCCATATTCTTATCCTTGCATGTTACAAAAGTTTCCTTCAAACTTTGTAACTGCAACAAGACTCTGTGAAAGTTTCACTGCCATCATACAACTGGTACAAAGTATCTGATGCAAGTATCTCAGATAATGTCTCTCCTGAAAATCTCAATAATTTATATGAGGCTATTTGACATCTATAGATTACTATCTGCATAATTATGGTCCTTGTACTTTATTGGAGAAATACAGTGTACCTGGAGAGAGTGTATCTAGACAGTACTCATGTCAATGAACTTTACAGTGGGCGGGATTTCATCTTAAGTGGATATTTGATACCCAGAAGGATTTGTTTCCCAGTTAATAACTACAGTGGCAGAGTGCTTTATGGGCTTCCTTGCTGATGGGTTGTTTATTAAAGAGCTGCCTCATGGGAGACTGCTCTGCTGAGGCCTTGATTGCCGCAGCCTTAGTTCCATGAATCTTCACTAGGAGGTGGCAACATATAGGTTGCTTGTGTATTTCTAGAGAGAAAATCATGCTAATAGTTCATTTTACAGCAGCAGTGTCTTCTTTGGCATACTCAGCAGTTCTTTTGTAAAGGATTGCTAGTTGTAGGCAGAATGTGAAGAGATTGCTTTGTGTATACAATATATAATAGTATAGTTATGTTTTTCAAATGGATTTTTTTCTAAGTTAAGTAAAATGGAGTGTGCCTACCATAAATCCAGACAGAGTGAAATTCTGTTTACAAGAGAATCAGAATGCGAAGTTGCTTTGCTGCATCAAATTCTACTTAATTGCAATTCTGATAATAATGAAATCCTCACTTTATTAAAAACATGTGGAGTTTAGGGGGATTGGCATAACTGTAAAAAGGTTCTACTGTACTTAAGGAAAAAGAGCAATCCCATTTACTGAGCATGTAATACTTAATGAGCCTGTGGGCTGGCAGAAGCACTGTGTGTTACTGAACCAGACTGAGCAGAAAACCAGTGTCAGGTTTCAAACTACCCTGTAGGTCGTCAGAAATGAAGAGGCATCTGTATCAGAGGAAACCAGTCGGTCATCTGCTCAGCCAGTGAAGTTCAGAGTGGTCAAAAGAAAGAAGGAATCCCCAGACCTGGAATCCATTTGTCTGTTTTCCTCCTTATGATAAAGCCTGGAGTTAACCTGTTGGATTGGTCATTGGTGTGAACCAGCAAAATTAATGCTAAACCTTAGGGTGAAAAAAGGATGCGCTACTGTAAACTTCTTGCAGTTTTTAAAAAGACCTCTTGAATATTCCTGCAATCTCGAGTCTTCATTTATTGGAGACAAAGTTTTCTATTTAGAAAAGGCTTAAATGCCAAGAACCTCTCTTTTGGTTTTCTTAAATGTCAGTAGATGGTTGCAGTCATCCTGGGAAAACTGCATTCAATAAATAAAAACACTGAAATGTTTGTTACCACCATGGAATGTTTCTTTTTCACTGTACTGGCCTCTGTCCCACTGACTTGGCATTTATTCTACCTGTGAAATCACATCTTGGAGACTGCATCTTTGCTGTCTTTTAGAGCGGCTCCCAAGCAGGATACTGGACAGAGCACAAGTGAATTTGTTCTTACCTAAGGTGGGCAGAGCACACCTTTTGGACCATACAGAACACCACATGCCAGTGGTGTCCGGCAGGTTCACAGACACCTGAGTAAGCTATGTAAAGCTGCTGGAAGAATGGGGAAGAAGGAGGGAGCTCCATACTGTCAGTGTCCAGTGTCAGGGGACTAAAATCAGCTGGCCCATCCAGGATGCCCACACATGTGAAGACTTGAGGTGTGTAAGATAAAAAAGCAACGATGGGAGCTCATGTGCAGTTCTCAGTTGGTCAGGAGGGGAGATCTCAGCTTGCTGCCTGCCCGGCTGTGATCTGACAGCAGTTTGCTGCAGGTCATTTGAGACTGCTTGGGAAATGTTGCTTTTGTGATAATGGATGGCATGAGAGAATAAAAATTACTATGGTCAGTAAGGCCTGAACTGTGCCAGTGCAAATGATGGGTTATTCATAACAATAGAAAAAGCAAGTTTGTTCCTTAACAAATAAGAGGCTTAGGACAAAACAGAGGTCTTCTAGGAAGCCTAGCAGATCCACTGGCTGGTTTATGCTATTGTTGTGCTGTACTTTTTTGTGCTTTGCTTGGTCTGTTTGTGGCAATTACAGTATTGGTAGATAGGGACATGTTTGTTTGACATAAAGTAATAGGAAATTTTTCTGATAGAATGGAACTTCCTTTTAGTCAGACTGCTCAAATCCAGATGGTTCAAAGAAAACTGTCACTGAAATTCATGTGTGTAAAGAAAAACTAAAACTGGTAATGATGGAGATCTATTGTATCCTGATATGTCTGTAGTCATCTCTAAAGTAAAACTAGCAAGTGGTATCCACTAGAAAGAAGAGAACTAGCTGGTAGATATGAAACAGATTAGTGCTTATTGCTACACTCTGGGATCTTGCAGAATCACAAGGGAGCAAGCAGTTTTAATAATATTAAACAATAGAACTACTGTGCCATATTTAAGTCTCCCAGAGTGCCATGCAGCTCAACTGTTAAAGTGCAGGCAGCAAGCATTTCCCTTTGGGCCAGAAGAATGTAGTATTTGTACAAAAGCTTCTACTCAAGTGGGGGATGGAAAGTCAGCTCCAGCCTGCCTGTAAAATTAATACACCTGGGGCAGCAAGAGGGGTGTAAGAAGTTCCTTTTCAGTTAGACAAAATTATTGGTAAAGTGAAAGCTGGATTTGTTTGCTTGGAGTGATGCAAACCTCAATGTATTTAATGCTCTGGTTTTGAATGTGCGTTGGCTGATGATTTACAAGACTTAAAAGACTGATTTCTTCTCTGTTGTCTTGGCTAGCATGCACATCTGTGTCAAGATGCCAGCAGATGAGAACATAGCACACCAAAACTTTTATATTGGTGCTGGTATATGAGGAGTTATCTGGTACTCAGAGCTTGGTTATAGCTCTCTTAGCCTGTGGAGTAACCAAACTTGTGTCAGGTGGAGGGAAAAGGGAGGAAATAGGTCTTTCAGCCTTCTGGGAACTGCTGGATGCACAATTTTTATGTGGCTGCCTTTGAAGCATTTTGTGAGGTTGGGGGTGGCTGGTCCTGATTGCAAGGGGTAAACCAGAGAGGTCTCAAGGATGCTGGTGTACAACGAATAGCTGCTGAAACTCAGAGAGGTGTAATGCCCACGCATACGGGCTGTTAAGCTGCCTGCAAGGTAACATCTCACAAACGAAATCATAACTCTTACTTGCAAGTAACCTCAGAATACCAAGGCTACTTGACTTCAGAGGACATTAACACTCTGAAGTGCAGGGTGTTGTAGCTGACCCTTGAATTTAGTCATAAACAAAAAAAACATGGAATTAGATGCTAGTGCCTTAAGGACTACACTCTTTTTCATCTGAAAGTGATTCAGTTTCTGCATGTTGCACATTCTATTCCTGTTACCCTTAAGCTGGAATCTCCAAAAAGATAAATGATTAAAAACTACATTTGACTTTGAACAGCTGAAAATGTTCATACTACTTTTTTTTTTTAATTGATAAAAGCAGCAATTTCTGCAATCTATGCATAGAAACCCATTATTATGGGGTTTTAAAATTATTCTAAAGTACACGCCAGATCATTTAAGCTGCTGTTTTAGCACAGGATATAACTACAAATGCTCTATGGCATGCCCTCACCGCACGGAAATATTTGGCTACAGTTTAGTTTGCAGCCCAGGGATCCGACCTGAGGAAAGCTCACAGCCTCCAGATGAAGATCTGTGTATGTGCCTGAATGGAGAAGTTACTGAAAAGCTTTGTCACAAAGTGGAGACCTTAATGAAGACCACAGTGAACCATCCCAAACTGTCAGATGTTGAAGGCCTAGAGCATTTTAAGTTCAGTGCTGGTTGGTCTTGAAAGTTTAAAAAGTTCACTGCTGGTTGGTCATTTGGTAAAATGATGGCTACGGGGCACAGACCAGCATTAAGGAAGATTCACATCTCCAGGGCTGTTGTGGAGCATATGATTCACATTTTTTTCTCTTCTAAACAGGCAAATGGATGGGGTTTTAAGCCCTGTGTACTTGTGCATAGCATACAGGCCTTGAAAGTATCTCTGAATCAGGTAGATGCTGCAGCAAGTAGAACTTGCTAGATTTGAGTAGCTCTTAATGTGAGGACTGGTTTCTGTTCAATTTTGTTCTCTTTGGACAGAAAACCGTGGATTAATGATTAGATGGCTTTCTTTTTCTGACTCGTCTGTGGTTTATTCTTTTTTTGGTGTGTGGCTCATTGAGAATGACATCTCTTGTGGAAGTACATAGTGTGAGATTTGCATAGTCACTTTGCTGGAGTGGTATCTGCTTACCATGGAAGCCTACGATAACGCTGTGGTTACCAAGTACCATTTACAATAATGTAAATTGTGTTTGAGTTATCAGAAACTATTGTTTTGAATTCCAGAAATTGGTGGGTGTTTTCCAGATATCAGGTATTATCAGTGCTCCCAGTATTACCAGTGCCTGCTGCTGTTCGTTGGCCAGGAAGCAGGGGTAACTGACACTGCGCCAAGAGATACCGGGGCTCGGCATGAGTTGTGCTGGGACTGTCTCTCTCCCCTTGTCCCTCAGTTCCTCTGAACGTAAAAATGGAAACTGCAACCATTTCCTCCCTCTACAAGTTTTGAGTTCTGTGTTTAATAGTGCTGTGAGCACGCTAAGTGATAATGACATTTGTTTTATCACTGAAGTACCTTATCAACAGCTGAATTCCCCCAAATAGTTAGCATGGTCTGTGTAAAAGTTCTGACCTTTAGCAATGGCAGGGATAGCTGACTGCCTTTTGTCCTGTCACTGTACAACTTTTCCACACTGGGCCACTTGTCTGGGCCAGAGGCCACCCAGGCCTTACTGCATTACAAATAATACTAAAAGTCACTTTGGTACCACATCATTAATTATTCCCAACAAAATGGAATGATTCACTTTAGCTTGATAACCCAAGTTTCCTGTAAAGAGTGAGAGGAGAATTTATAAATGGTACAAAATGGGAGTTCTCAGTGGTGTCTAAAGTGTGCTAGAAGGCAGCAAGCCCGATTTCACAACAGTATTACTCCAGTTTTGTTCTAATTTGGCTTTACTTGTTGCAGTGGAATAACACTGAAGAAATGCAGTGGGGAATTCTGCCCAGAATACAAACAGACAAACATGTATAATAATGGTTGGCATGTGTGGCAAGCCAAGCAATTAGCCAAAAATGACCAGGGTCCTCTTCCATCCCAGGAGAGGCCTGGTAAAACCAGGGTAGCCAGTGTTGAACACTGTGTCCTGGCACAGCAGGGAAACAGTCCTGGTCCCAGCCGGGTGTAGGTACCTTCTGGGTAGCTTCCTCAGGACCCAGTTAACCCGGAACTTGCCCCCAGGCTGAGCAGTGGAAGAGGAGCTGTGTTTTAGGAGCGGTAAAGGTGGTGTAAGGAAGTCAGGAATAAGAGACTGAGTCTCATGGCTGACATGGCCAGCAGCCTGACTCAAGAGCTCTGGCAACTTGTTATGCTCAATAAAGCGTTTCTTCTCACAAAACCTGCATGTTGTCCAAATGATGTGAATCAGAGTCCAGAGTCTGGCTCTCAGGAGCTCATTTATGTAAAAGTGGTTCACAACTGGTACTAAAACTTAAGAAATGGATTAAGAAAACAGAGGGCGTGTTACCCCATTGCTTACACTGACTGTTGTATCATTACATGGCAGTATTGCAGATAATTATAGGAATCAACTTTAAACAGAACACAGGTAAAAGGGAAAAGATGCTGAAACAGAACCTCAGGTGATACCGTGACCAGGAGGTCGAAGGAGGTGATCCTGCCCCTCTACTCTGCTCTTGTGAGACCTCACTTGTAGTATTGTGTACAGTTCTGGTGTCATCAACATAAAAAGGACATGGAACTGTTGGAAAAAGTCCAGAGGAGGGCCACGAGGATGATCATGGGACTGAAGGACCTCCTGTATGAAGACAGGCTGAGAAATTTGTGGCTGTTCAGCCTGGAGAAGAGAAGGCTGCATGGAAACCTCATAGCAGCCTTCCAGTGGTCTGAAAGTTCCAGACCTTCTTAAGGTCTTTTCCAACCCTAACTATTCTATTCTATTCCTATTCTATTCCTATTCTATTCTATTCTAGATATTAGGGTTTGTACTCATGAGATGCTCAGGGAATGTCACTTCTGGTACCAAAAAAAGTGATCAGAAGTTTAGGGAAAGATGAAAATTGTAATTTTTAACTACCACAGATACAGCTGGAAGAAAATATGTTATCAGGGATCAAATTAAAACTAGTTGTATTTTGTTTTCATAGGACTGTTTCACAAAAAGATGATTTTATACTTCAAAAGTTACTATCACTAAAGTAATGCCCAACTTGTAATAAGAACTTTACAGGGTGACTCGAGATCAGATTATGCCTTCAAATGATTTCTGCAGTGACTATTTGAAAAGAACACTCAAAAAGAATATACTAAAAAGTCTATTATTTAAACACTCCCAAAAGAATTTCTGTCTGCAAAAGATGGAAAATATTAAGCAATAATAAATTTCTGTGAAACAAAAAAGAAACTCCTATTCCATGGGTTTCATACCTGAACTGAATAGACTCTGATTCCTAATTGAAAGATGTATTTATTTCGAATTGAATATATAAAACTCTTAAAAGCAGTGTTAAAATAACTTACAGCCCTCAGCATTTCTTTTTTTTTTTTTTGTTTGTTTGTTTGTTTGTTTCCTTCACTCACTGGAAAAATACTCCACATCAGCCTGTTTATTCCCAAATGGACTGACCAGGAAGAAACAAGTCTGCAGTTAATCCACTTTCTTTTTCTTTTTTTTTTTCTTTTTTTATCCTTCATAAGGCTTCCTATTTGGACCAAGCATACTTTATTTTATTTAGTTCTCTCTATATCTTATTCACATCTGTCAACAAAAAATTCAGATCGCAGTCACACACCAAGGCACAAGCCACAGAACTCACAGAAAAAGTAAAAGAAATGATATTTATGTCATTTCATTAGTCAGGGGAGAAGAAGTGTCCCAGTCTCTCTTTCTAAAAATAATGATTCCTACAGGTGTCATCTCTGAATTTCACTGGAGTTATCAAAAGAAATAAGTTGTCATTTATGGAAGTTGCTTCCTGCTATTGAAATAAAATGATTTGCTTTAAATCACAGTTCAGTTCATTCACACATTTCTCCCATAAGAATCACTCTTAAATATAAGGAAATGGGAAAAAAACAGTTATATTAACCCACTCTCAACCTGTGTGATCTACAGAAATAACAAAGAAAGATAAACCCTTTCCCAGCCATCTATTCCTATCAAAAATAGATTGAAAGTATTTACTACATCCTAGAAAAACAGAACAAAAAAGAGCAAAACTAGCTACTCCTGCCATCCATAGCAATGATGAGCTGATAAATAACCTCACCATATTGTCTTGTCAGGCATATCTAATAGAGATGAAGAAGTCTTTAATTAGGGCATTAATTCCACACTGCACTGCAGTTGCAATGCAACCTCCCTTTCACTGACAGGTGCAATACGTGGGTGTAAATTTTTTGGCATCAGCAATCTACTCGTTTGAATTTACATTGCTAAGCAACATCATTACTTTGATTGACTTATGTACGGTGATACACTTTCACCTCTTATGTACAAAAAGAAAAGATAGATTCTGATTTCAGTGCCACTGCTTTACACAGATGTAGTTTCAATTAATTAAGTGCACTTACTCTTAATTTACAGTCATGGAAGAAAAATAATTTTCTTGATTACCCTCTTATTTAGAAAGTTCTAACTCTTTTGAATAGAATAAAGTTACACTGGTCTAAAACTCACATGACAGTTAGGGACATAGTTACATGTATTTTTCCACAAGAAGGTGGCAGCTGTCCTCAAAGTGTAATGTGAGTTAACTAGGAAAAGGTGATTGACTGATTCTGAGGTTAATTGCTTGTTGGGATGCTAGAAAGCCTATGCTAACAAGTGCTGCTTATAACTAACAAGTGCCAATTATTTCCTTATATTCTAGTACATATTATATTATGCTGGCTTGAACAATGTGCTTTTAAGCAACCAGGAATGTAGAAGTGGGGAAAGAAACTTGGCTTTGTCTTGTTCCTCTTTTAATTTTCACAAAGCTTGGAGGATTTTCCCAAAAGCGTTAAAATAGATGGAGAACTAGATAAAATTAACTTAAAAATCCAATAGGTATTGTGGATAGCTTTTCTCTTATGGATGCTTTTAGCAGTCAGAAAGCTGTATTTATGAAACAGAAATAGACTCTAGGAATAAATTAGGCACTGGGAAAAGAGGTGGGTGTAGCAGAGGAGTGAGTACTTGGAAAGTGGGGAGGGTGAAGGGAAGAACAGGCATCGGTCACTTCACAATGAAGCAGAGAGAAGGTCAATTGGGTGAATGAACTTTGGTGCAACTTAAGTCTGTTGGATATGGCCAACAGTCACAGGTTTCAGAGGCTCTTATGCTGTCTCATATCACTGTAAATGGGGATAGGTTTATCTGGGCCTATTCTCTCACAACTTCCCTCATTTTCCTATATTTTTTTTTTCCCTTGGGAACTTCCTTTGTACTTGTACTAAGAGCAGACTAAGTTTTCCAAGGCTTACAAAGAATGAACACAATCCTTCCTGGGAAGTTTAATGCCTTCATGCACAACTCCTCATTTTGTTCATCCTATTAGGCTTCCTTTTCCTTCCCCATCCCTCCTTTACTTAATCTTCCTAATTTCAAGTCACTTGTATCTCATCTTGTTCTCAGCAGT
>JAVHNF010024167.1:0-19380 GCA_034783455.1 Micropsitta finschii | reverse complement strand
CTCTCAACCGTCGCTCCGGGCAACCCGCAGCGGGACACACAGCGCTCAAGGTGGCGGCTGCTCCGCCGCCCCTCCGGCCCGCACCGCGTTACCACACAGCAGGAGACGTGCGGAGCTGCTGCAGGGAAGCACGCCCCGCACCCGAAGCCAAGGTACGGCTTGTTTCCTGCCGCCAGGCGAGCGCGCCCAGCCCCGGCGGCGTGTGGTGGAGTGCCCCGAGGCTGCACAAGGCGGCCTGCTGGAGACTGATTTGCTGTGTACAAACTCATGAGCAATAGAGAATAATGGGATTGCACTTGGGATGTTTGGTTTTAAGCTAAAGCAATGTATTTGCAGCTATGTCAAGCTGAATTTCAGCTTTGCTGCACTTTAAGCTGAGAGTGGCTTCCAGTAGAAAATGCTTATAGAATCATAGTCAACTAGATTGGGAAAGACCCTTAGAAAAAAGGAGAAAGACCAGAGACAGTAATTCCACCACTTCCCTCGGCAGCCTGTTCCAATGCCTGATCATCCTTTCCTCGAAGAAATATTTCCTATCCAATTTACACCTCCCCTTGACGCAGCTTGAGACCATTGTTGTTGTACCACATTACTTGGGAGAAGAGACCAGCCACCTCCTCTCTTCATCCTCATTTCAGGTAGTTGCAGAGAACAGTAAGGTCTCCCCTGAGCCTTCTCTTCTCCAGACTAAACAGCAGCAGTCCCCTCAGCCATTCCTTATCACACTTGTTATCCAGACCCTTCACTGGTTTCAGTGCCCATCTCTGGACCTGCTCCACCACCTTGGTGTCCCTCTTGTAGTGAAGGCCCTTCTAAGGCCTGCCACGTTTAGTAAAATAAGGATACTTAAAATTGCTTTGAGTAGGAGGTTCCATGCACTGCTGTTCAGGCAGGTGTTCCTTCTTGCCTTTTAAATTAAGTGATGTGTACCAATAAGTGAACACAGGTGCTTGTCTTTAGGCAAGGCACCGAGACGTGCTCCAACTAAGCATCAAAGGAACTCAGCAGCGCTTGCAAAATCTGCATCAGCTCTAATGGCTGGATTGGGGTGTCAAAACCACAACAGCAAATCTTTGTTCAGGTGCTGCACCATGCAGCATGTGCAAAAGCACATGGGATTTAAAGAGCCTGTTCCCCTCCTCCCCTTCCCCAATCAGTAAATTAAAGGGTGCAAGAAAATGAACTCTTTTTTAGTTTCATTAGTAGTTAATGGGTGTTCCTTGCATTATGAATCTGATGCTTTGACCTATCTAAATAAATTGGTATGGTCTGCATGACTTCTAACACTTCACTGTGACTAGGTCTGGATTTCAGTAGGATCTGAAAGAGCTGTTGCTGTTATGTAGCCTGTGAATTTCAAATGAGAGGTTTTGTTACATTTTTCACAGCAATACAGAAAAGGTAACATGACAATTTACAGTGGAGTTAGCTTACTGGAAAATCCCTATAAATGATTCAGGCCTCTAACCAACCTCGTGAACTATACATAGAGCTTTGTAAGAGTCCATATATCAAGTTTTAATCATAAAAGTCCCTTTGTTAAAATACCACAGGCAAAGAACAGTAGGGTATTTCTGCTTTGTCCAGCTGTAGAAAATCCAACATCACTTGGAATTCACAGTCATTTTCTATAACAGTACCAAAGCCTGGTTTTGATTTTGAAATGAGAAATGCCCTCATACTCAACATATCTTAGGGAAATTCAAACAAGCTGTACACTGTACTGGCTATAATACACAACAGTCTAGCTGAAAACATGCAAAGGGAAATCTTTGCTATTTCTATTTAATACTGAATCATTCAACTACTATCTACTGTATCTACAGAAGGCGGTAGCATGTTCAGAGCACATCACCACATACTGTTGGATGTTGTGACTCCTTTTCCTAGAGATTTTGGTTTTTCATCATTTGATTAGGAAACTGGAAATAACTCACATGCTTGTACTCTTCAGAAGAAGAAAGGCACAGTTAGGTTGCTAACGGTAGGAATGTTACAGAGAAAATAATATTTGTATATACAGTATTTTTCATTATCAGAACTTTTGTACAGAGAACGACAAACATCTGTGTTGCTGTTCATTCTCCCCCCCCCCCCCATTTCATTCTTTTCCTGCAGTGACCAGTTAAACCCATTTGACTAACACAAATGCAATACCAGCTGATTTAAATCAGCATTTCTAAGGCCACAGGAGGACACAGCAGAAAATAATGGTTTAAAGCTAATTTTTTTGCCTTCCTATGGTTAACATGACTTTCATCTGAAATCCCACAGTCATACCTAACAAAACAACCTAAACCTAACTTCAGCAATAAAAATAAGATCAAAAGAATAAAACGGTGAAAGGATGAAGAATAAAAGGATCAGTGACAGTAAAATTAAATCCAGTAAGAAGAAGCCATAGGTGATACTTTTATCACTAAGTTTTCATTTTCTGATACATTCAGTGATGTTGGGTTTTTAGTCCACCTTGATGGATCAGTTAAACTCTGGAGTATTCAAGAATACATTTCTTTCTCTCTTCAAGCAGAGACAAAAGTATTAAAAAAATATTCGAAACATAAGCCAAAATACTATGTACAGTGAAGTGTTTTACTGACCAGATGTTTTCTTTTTAAAGTGAAAAAAGTGATCCTTTAATTCTTAACTAAAGTACTGGCATGCTTTGTATGTTATGATTGGAGCAAATAAATAATGTCTGAAAGTACAACAATCATAACTCTTGTGTGCACAAAAATTAATGTTCTCAGATTTGAGTATTTCCTTAAAAATAGTTTCAGGAAGGGCTTTTTTCTTCCCCAGAGGTTTCAGATGGCAGACTGCAAAACTTTAAATAGCATGAAAATGGAACAAGATGTTTGAATGCAATGGAATCTCATTTCTGAGATGCCTTCAACTTGTGTCTCAAAGTTGTATTCCTCAATTGCTACACAGGCTAACCACATAGGAATTCTTATGTACCTGCTTTTAGTTAAGAAATTTCCTTATACTCTCACACAGTAGTTCAGCTTTATGATGCTACCATTCATTTGGTAGACCTCCTACACACTGACTCATTCTGTATCCCACTTCTCCAATGCTCAGTGGTCCAAACAGTATTTTCAGGTCTGTCAGCTGCCAAGTTCTTAAGGCACAGGATGATTGCTCTCTGAAACAAACACATGATTGCACACTTTACCTTGCACCAATTTTACAATATATTTTTTCCACTAATAACTTACCTTACTTGGCAGGAGTACAAGCACAACTGTCCTGTTAAGATGGTCAGCTATTACCTAGATGATGCATTTTTCTAACATGTCTCCTTCCTTCAAAGACTTTCTGAGAAAGCATTTGAAATATCAACCTATTTCAAATCACTTCTAAACACAGCGAGGCTTCGTAGATACCTTAGAACAAAAGAGAAAAAGCAGGCAGTAGGCTGGTAAAGAACCTGCAATACATGGAGTGTAAATATTCAGGTAACCTTTGAACTTAATGCAGCAAACCAAGCAACCCCAAACCAAGCACATGAATACACTACTGCTTTCATTAAAAATAAAGCCCATTTGAGCATTTCTAACCATGATAAAGCTTTCATTTCATCAATGAAACATGCCTTTGTAGGAAACGCATTATCCAGGCCACAAAAGGTTACTACCTCTTTTGAGCGTAATTCCTTTTCTGAGCCTGTGAAGAAAGGAAAACACAGGAGTTTTGAAAAAAAGACAAAGTTTATTTTTTTTTGTTATATAAAAAGGTCACGAACTGCACAGAGATATGACTTCAGTCATCTTAAAATCGTTATTCATCACTTGTTTACACTTGGTAACTCCCGGTAATATGGCAGGAAGCAAGATGGGCTAACAATTGTCTACAATGTATGTATTTCCATTCAATTGAAGTATGCATGAACGATAATACTTTTAAATAAACACACTGATCCGAAGAAAATCTGATTCAAGGTGTATTTTAAGTACAAATAAAGTCTTCAAAATTTCTTGGATAAGACAAATTTTCATTTATTTAAATTTATAGATAAGTTAGCTCCAAAAGTCATAAGAAATGTAAACATCAGATACCATGATAAAAATCTTAAGAACAACTTTGTCATAAAGTGCTGGCATATGTTTTCAGCTTTATTTTCCAGATGTTAAAAATAGAATACCAATGTATGAAGACTTTCACAAGCTTCCCAGTTGCAATTCCAGACCAGTAATGTATTTTAAAATGTAACAATTTTATAAACACTTTCCTACCTTTACCTGCCACAGTTTTTGATATTTTCTTCCTTAATGAAATTTAACTTCTCAGTAAGTATAAAAGTTTGTATTTTCACCTTACCCTGTTCAAACTGGACTCCATGCTGGTGGAAAGAACAAAAGGTTGGGTTAAGATTCCACTGGGAAAAGCCAAGGCCTTTGAAAAGTAAGGGTATAAGGTGCCTGAATACAATTCAGCAACTGCTCCAGCAAAGTCACTTTATATATATTATCAGTATTACTGAAAAAAGGTTACAAGAGAAGTAATACAGAGGAGACTCAGTGTGGTTCATTTATACCTAGGCAACTAAGCTTTGTATGTGCTGAATATATTCTTTACTTCCTTTCACGTGAGATGAAAGACCTGGAAAACTTTTACTTCTTCTGACAAAGTAAGCTGAAATAGTCTTACATGCCTTACACCTCAGTGAACTTTTCACTTGTCTATGTGAGTGTCACCCAAAATAAAGACAACAGTCCTGAATTCCCCCATGCTTTGTGGTGATACCTTACATTGAAATCTCTTTGTAAAAAGCCCTGTTCCTTCCTTGTGTGAAGGTAAAATACAACCTTTTACCATTCCTTATGTTCACCTCAATCCTATGTTCTTCCAGAACCTCAACCTGCCTATTGACAAGCCCACAGGCGCACTTTTGTGTATCAATTCAGATTGTGATACATTATTATACAAAACAACCCAAATCCAAATCAAAGACAATTAAGTCTAAGTTCTGAGGAGTGGAAAATCCCAGAAGTATTTTAAAGTGCTGTTTACTTTTAAACTATTTACAGGAGTTTTAATACATTCCCTACACAAAAAGACTTACAGCCGCAGTGTTACGATTAAGATTTTATCTTGTCAGTATTAGTTTCAGGCTGTTAAGGCATGATTGGTATTTGCTTAAAATTGACATAGGCATTATTTCCTCAGACCCTAGAAACAGGAAGTGAAAAGGACGGAATTAAAGCCAAAAAAACTTCACAAAACACAATAAAACCAATGAACAAACCAAATTTAAAGGCTTCAAACAATTATTAAGTAGTTTGTCTTTAAACACTAACACACTGCAGTCCATTTCTTAGAGCGGGCACAAAGCTAAGTTACTATGGATAACAATATGTGACCAAAAGATGCACTGCACTTCTATGTTACAGGGGCATAATGAAAAGCTTTTAATTGCAGCTTCACTGGCAAACCCAGTTATTTTCAGTTTATTCAGTTGATACTTTTAACTCTTCAAGAGTTGTTTGGTTTGGGGGGTTTTTTTGCAGTTTTTTTGTTTGGCTGGGGTTTTTAAGATGAGGAATAGGTCAATATAGGTAGATGATGCTATTTCAGAGGTTTTATGAAAGCAAACTTAGTTTATCAAATATTCAGATCAGCATGGGACCCTCATCCTCTCCAGATATAACTTACTGATAAGAAGCAACGGACCACTAGCACAAGGACTGACAATCTACCCATTTTCTATTCACCATTGCAGAAACCCAACTCATTTTCCTGTTGGGAAACACACAGAGTATGCATTATAATTCCTACGTGGACCAGATCAATACGGCAGAAACATTTCCTTAACTACTAATGATCCTAGAGAGAAAGTGGTTTTGCAAATGGCCCCAACAGACATACCATATTCCCAAAACATGCCAACTTCAGCTCCCATTTAAAGTGATAGGAATGGTTACAAGTAAGCCCAATAAGACAGCTAGATTTGGTTTCCCTGCTTAGACTGATTTCTTAAGGCTAGTCATAAAAGCATGCATGTATTCAACCACTGTCTGGCAAAGCTCAAGTTCAAACAAACTCATTTTCAGGTTTTGGTTTGTTCTCTCTGGCATGATTTTTGGACTAAAACTGGAAAAGTGCAAAAATATTTAATTAAATCTTCTTAAAAAAAAATAATTCATTTTACTGGCGCAACCAACCCCAGTTTTTTGGGAGTTAAATCCATTGCCAGCAATGGACAGAAAAGGAAGCACCAGCATAAAAGAATCAAAGTGCATTTCTAGTATGCCAATGCTGCACAAATTGGCAAGCTATAATCTTATATTCGCCACTGGAACAGATTATGCTAAATCCATTTTATAAAAATCTGTATTACACATTAACATATGAAGTCTGTCATGAAGTCTTGGGGATACTGCAACGAATCATCAAAACGGAAACGTTTGGAGACCATACTGCTGTCCTCTGGAATGTTCTCTTTGTCTTCCTTGTTGCTGCAGGTACCATTACAACCAGATTTTACATTCCGCTCTTCTGAGCATTTTGTGGTGTGTCCTGGCATTAGAGAGGAGCAGCAAGTTTCTTCAGGGCTACACAAGAGTATGAACTCCCCTTGCTGCAACCACAGATGAGAAAGACAGGCCTCTGCTGTGGGTCTTTGCCTTTGAAAGGGAAAAGGGTAAAGTTCCTTAAGTTCATTTCAGAAATACTAAAACCATAGTCAAATAGCTCTGACAAATGTTAAGAAATCTTAACGCAGAATTGACACTAAGGAGTTAATACTCCTGGTTTTCCACCAGTACCACAGGTACTACAAAACACATTACACCCCACCATAGTTAAGTACTGGCAACATGCATCTAAATTTCAGTGACAGTCTTCCCTACTGCTGAATGTCAGAACTGGTAACTTTTCATCAGAACAAGGAGCAGGTGTTTCTCAGCTGGTATTCATAGTCCCTTGGAATGTTTTCAACACTGTCTATATAAACGTGCCTGAGCTTATGCTGTTGAAGTCCTGTTTTACCCAGACCATTGTAAATAGGTTAATGAATATTCACTCATTAAGTTCTCAAGGAGGGAAAAATAACATGGTGTCATCAACACTATCCAACTTTAGCAGTGTTTTACTCTTGCAATTTATGTGGTGTAAACCCTTCCAAAGCGTAGTTACTACCAAACAAAACTTGTTCCTTTGGATAACTTAGTATAGCGCTACTACAGTTTTCATCATGTTCTGCATTAAGTCCCACAGAACTTGCTAGAAATGCAGCAGAGTCCGCTACTTTACCAGAACATGTGAATATTTTCTGGTCAGAGACCTGTAACTTTACAGAGCTTACTATCTCAGGACACATTTTTCCTGTTAAGATTCAAGAAAGTATAGTCATCAAGAATCAGAATGGGGAGGAAGATTATTGAGGATATAATGAAGACATCAAGATGCCCAGAAGCAAGAAAGCAAGTAGAGTAGTGACTGTGACAATGTCAAACATCCTGCAGGTCCACACTTAACATTTATCAAATCAGGCTCTTCATAATTGCTTCCCTCATGATACTATGGTTCTCAAGAATTATTCTAGATGTTGACAAACCCTACATATGAGATACCAAACCAGAAAGGACTCCTCAGATACGAATTTATAGAGTCCTTATTTCATAAAAGTAGGCACTTTATAAGGAACCACTGTTCCTTCCCACTAAAGAACCTTTCTCAACAGCGGAACACTCCTGCTTACCACAGGCTCTCTGAAGCAGAGGGACTATTGTCTCACCACAAATGACAATACTTAGCACTGTAATTGGTAGTGCCTGACCATGCCTAGTAGAACATGACTGACTCCACTAAATACTATTCCCCCATATATATCTTTCAGGGTGGTGTTTTCTGGTGGTTTGATTTTGGGGGTTCAGGTTGGGAGGTTTTTTGGCATGTGGCAGTGGGGTTTTTTTGGTTGGTTGCTTTTTAATACATCTGCTGCTGCAACAGCTAAAACCATCCAAATTTAACTCTATGCAGCATGTGCAGACACAGTTAATGTCTATAAAGTTACATAAGTGTGCCTTACAAACAAAACCTTTGTACTTTTTATCGAGAACATTTTTTAAGAGACTGAACATGGCAGAACTATGTATTCTGGAAGAATGTTTGCTCAGTCAGAAGGCTGCCAAGTTTGGGGTTTTTTTATATAAAACGTATTAAAATAGAAAGATGCATTAAAGATAAGTCAGGAAACAAGAAAGCACAGCATCAAAGAGACTGCATTTTGTCTCTCCAAATTGCACAATAAAAGATTATAGCCAAGAATGTGATCTTTCTAGAATATATTTCATCAGATTTGTTAGTAAGCTGTCCTTTGAATGAAAACATAAAGAAACTCAAAATACGAAGCTCAAAGCACAAGCCTGACTATAAGAAAAGCCAGACAGTGAACCAGAGATCATTTCCATACATTATGGGAAGGCATAAACCTACAGATAATCAGCAATGCATTGTGAAATGCTTGCCTGATCCTATCAGCGGTATTAAGCTCACAAATTAACATTCACTTTTTCTAGGTGCTCCATGAACATAAAGGATAAGATTCTTGCTCGGGGGGGTTGTTACTTACTCTGGATTTTTTATGAGGAGTTTCTGAATGAAGTCTTTGGCAGGCTGTGAAACTGAGGAAAACGTTTCTTCTGAATAATCCACATTCACCTGAGATATATTAAGGTAAGTTTCTTGATTGTCAGCTCCAACAAATGGAGACTCTTGCGTCAGCAGCATGTATGAAATTACACCTATGTTCCTGAGATAAAGAAAAAACACAATGAATAATGCTACTAGGATACCTAAACAATACACCCTATGTATTTATTGTCCTGCAGATCCAACTTCCTGATGTATGCCACACTCAGAGAATTAGAAACATCATGTGACACCTCAGTTTTCTATGTTTCAAGGACATACGCAAGGAAAGCTGTGTATGTATCTCAATAAAAGGATTTCTGAAAATTGCTTGCTTTCAATACAACTTTTTCCTCCCATTGAGATTTCTAGGAAAAGGATATATACTGCTTTTACGCAGCCCACTCTTACAGGCAATTCTGGATGTTAGAACTGCAACAAGATACACTTTCTAATTCACATGTAAATAAAACCTGTCTTGCACTACAATTCTGGATGAAGTAACAATGACTGAGACTTAGTCAATCTTTCTGTATAATTGACATCCCAGTTGTGTAACAGTATCCTTGTGCTGAAATCTTTTTCCCCAAGAACATAAGCACATCATCATGTGATCTATTATAAATCTTAGTTTCTTGATGAGTCATAAAAAAGGGTTTGTGATCTGACAGATCAAACCTTAGTCCTCATTAGTGGGGAAACATGCATCCTGAGTTTGTCATTCTGAGTACAGCACCAATAGTTTGGTTGTGTGTTTTTCCAAAAAGAAGCAAGTAAATAAAAAATCCCATCCATGAACAGATATAACTGCTGTTGCGAACTGAGAATTTCAAGAAGTTAATTTTAGATCGCAGCCAACTTTTAAAACTTCATTATTTAGATGCTCAAAAATGTTTTAAGGAAAGATCTCAAAGATAGCTTTACACTAACATAACTCACGACATTAACAGGCTACAAAAGTATACTTAATAAAGTTGTGGGTCAGTTTAAGACATTTGTCTCATTTTTATCACACATTCTGCAGATACTGCTCTAAAGGTAAGAGGTAGAAAGTTACAACATTTATCATTTGTATAGTAAAATTATTTAATGATACAGAAATGGGGAGGGAGAAGTGTCCAAGAGTAGTTGCTACCTGAAACAAGTCATCCAAGAGCAGCTGATGCCCAAAGTATACTATCCAATCAGTTATTGTTCCTTCGAACAAATACCTAGACTCCGCATGCTGAGAAGCCACTTGTATTCCCTACTAGGTGTGCAACAGACCCATATACAGTAATATCTGTAAACTCCAAATTACATCCTGAGGGCTCCTTCCCCTCCCAACTTGACCTCTTCTGGTCAACTCAACAGAAGTAACCCAGATAGAGAACTGCAGAGTCTGGATCTGGCTCCAGTCTGGATTGTTAAATAGTCATGACTACCTCAATAAAATGAATTATTATATACAACCTACCACATATCTGTAGCTGTTGTAATGGGATCGTAGTTTAAGATTTCTGGAGCTAGATAAAGAGATGGAGAGAATAAAAACACTTTAATGTATTTATTCAAGTGGCCTTGCATATTCATACACTACATTTCTAGCAAGTATTTTGCCAACCATTATGAATCTAACCATACAGTTTCAATAATCAAGTTTACTATTTTCAAGCCACAAGGGTGAAAAATGTTATTTCCATTTGATCAGACACACTGATGCTTAATTGGTTCACGCTAATAGGCACACTTGAGGCATTATATGGCCTAAAGTCTATTCTGTACATATTCCAAATCCCAAGATATTCTGTAATCAGATGCATGCACATAATGTAGTCTTCTAACTGGTTTTCAAGTGTATAGTTTTTTAAGGGGAGTGCATAGACTTCAGCATGTTAACACTGCAAAGCCAGATGACCAAGCCAATTTTAGGCTCAGTGGCTGTTAGCATATAGAATCACAGCATCATAGAATAGTTAGGGTTGGAAAGGACATTAAGATCTGGCAATCTTTCCCTTTCCAAGGATTATTTTTATCTCATTAAATGATCATACTGAACAGCATTCCTCATTCAAAGAACATTTCTGTGCGCATGCTAATGTTAAATTCTTTTGATTATAGTTGAAATACAACAGCCAAAATTTCCTGTTGATTTAAGAGTCTGCATCACAGCAGCAGTAAATAATATAGCATGAAATTAGAGGTGCACTTGCTGATATAATTTGGTGGGTTTCTTTCTAATGGAAATATTTGCAGAGTACTCTAAGAAGAGCTCAGAACATGTTGCCTTGTCCTGTTGTTCTTTCTCCAGTAATGACTGATAAGTAGATAAGCACATTATATGAAATGTTTCTGCTTTCTCAAAACCACACATCAGAGATTGTGAAGCAACTCCTCCATACCTAGATACTCTGTAGTTCCCATGATCTGCCGCAGTTCACCAGAATTCTCAAGCTTCCGAGACATACCAAAATCTACTATTTTGACATCACCAAGAGGATTGACACTGCTCAGCAAAATATTCTGAGGCTAGAACAGGAAAGATTTGATTCTCAATAAATAAAAACACGAGCTGCAAAACTCAACAATGTACTAAACTTATTAATGTCTATTATGCAATACTTATTACTAAGTTTTAAAGAATTAATCACTAATATTTTTTCCCATCATTTTCTGTTACGTATTTAACAACTTATCACAATATTAAATCAAATATAAAATACTAAAATAAAAACTCTGCTGCAGCCTCACCTTTAAATCCAGATGAACAATGTTGTTTTCATGCAAGCAGCGAAGTCCTTCAAGTATCTGTCTTATAAGTCTTACAATATCCCTTTCCCCAATTCTGTCATCCAGATCTGGGACACACAAGTCAAATATTTCTCCTCCAGCCGCACTGAAACACATTCAAGAACATTTACATATTAAGTCTGAATTTTCAGGCTTAAGTGAGGAAACATTTTATACTAGTACCAATGTATATAATATATATTCATTTTCGCAGAAAAGCTGGGATTATCATTACTTTTTTTTTTCCCCTAAATACACACTTATGCCAAGACACACAATATAAGCACTTGGGGGGGTTGGAATCTGATTATGCTTTTCTGAGCTAATGAAATGGAACTTTGTGGCAGACAACCTCATAATGCTTTGGCACCCTCAAGCATACTTTCCTGTAAGCGAGTGTGAAGATGCTTCAGGAAGGTGAGTTCTGTCATCACTCTGTACCAGAAGGAGCTTCTCTTCAAGTCAAATCTAAAATTTCTTCCATGTGATCAGTTCCATTAACAATGCAAAGCAAGAAAGCCCAGCAGTAGTCTGAATTTGCAAGTAAAAACCACTAGTTTTCATTATGTGGCTGTCGTGTAAATGCACGAACTACAATACAATGAACAGTCAGAGTTGGTGAAGGTTATTTCCAGAGTAAGAGGGAACTGTACACTTGCCACCCTAGGTCCTGCCATTCTGATGGAAGACTGAAAATCAGAGAGGTACCAGGAAGCACCTGGTAACATCAAAGATGAGACTGACAAGCTCCATGTTTTTACACAGGACCTCAAATATGTCTTCCTCAGAAAAAGGCTGTTGTTTGCTTATAAAACCCCCTACTATTACGGCATAAAGGAAGCATGGAAATAACCATGTGGCATGCGGTTAGTTAGTTATAGTTCTATATTCTGCCACAGTGTCAGCTGTTTCCTTTCGTGCTTGGTTTGACATATTTATTCAGCCTGCTCTAACTACCTGGAGATACTCTCTCTCAAAGACAAAGAGCTGCCTCAAAGCTACCTACCAGTAAGCCTGAATTTTATTGTCCACAAAATGATAAGTGTATAAAGAAGTTAGATAATGGACAACATGGATAAACAGAGTCACTAACCTGCTGGAGCTAGGCAAGGTATCAGTAATGCCTCTCCTTTTGCCTTTATGACAAAAATGTAGATGAGCAGTGGATGTCATTTACTTCAACTTTAACACTGCTTTCAACACTGTTTCCCACAGTATTCTTGTATCCAAGTTACTATGTTAGAGACTGGATGGTTGGACATAGAGATGACTAAAGGGCAAGAACAGCTCAGCTGAATAGGATTTGGGAGTCCTCACAGCCAGCAAGCTGAATGCAGCAAAGGTCAGCAGCACCTTGGGCTGCAAGAGCCAGAAGGCTGAGGCAGGTGACTCTCGCTAGACCACAGCTGGAATGCAAGACCCTGGTTTTGGCTCCCCAGTTCAGGAAGGATATTAACAAGCAAATTCAGCATCAACTGAGAAAGTGAATAAAAAGATCACCAGATGACTTGTAGCACACATAAATACATATCTTCAGAAAAATAACCTAATAGGATCCTACACAATGCAAAACTTTGAACCTGCAGGTACCGCTCAGGAACAACCCAGCACCACCAAGGACCATATGCAAGAGGAGAAACACTGCTAGAAGGGATATTAACTATTAACTTATTAACTATTTTATGAGCAAGAGACTCATTTCTTGCAATTCTTTTAAAGGACTGCTTCAGAGTTCTGATAATGAGAACACGAACAAACAAAAACATGTATTCTGCTACAGATGACATAATTTGAAAGCATAACCAGCCCTTTGCTTATCCCAATAGAACTAGAAACACTTACTGCAAGACTTCTGAACACTACTATAAAATAGACCATTAACAATCACTGCAGTGTAAGGGAGTTGTTTTACTACAGACCTTTAACAAGCAAGACGCTTAGCTGAGGTGAAACAGAAGCACGAAAACATTATGGCTTCTATGTGAACTTGTACTTGTTCTCAGCAAGAAGTTCAAAACTTGTCAGCTGGATTTTACTTCTATATTATTTATTACTTTAGGCTTCTTGGAACAACAAACAGTTGTCAGGGATCATCCAGTTCCAGCAAAAAAAGCAAGCTAGATTCTGTGGCAGATTTGAAGGAATTTATCATGGTGCACGCAGACCACCATCAACAGTTCTTCAAATACTCTGTATGAGAAACTTAAATCCTAGAGAGAGATTTCCTGAATAGTTTCAAGAACTGCATTTTTGTTCCTTACATTACACACAAAGATTTACACATACAGGAAGTATGATAGGTACCTCGAATTCAAATTCAATCCCCCAATTAAACCTGTTTTCAGAGCTAATGACAAGCGATGGGGACATCTAAACAGATACGGAATTTTGGAGGCAACAGCTCCAAAAGCCAAACAATTTTATAACAACAAAACCACTACATTTAGAAGGTCAGAACCCACAGAAGAATTGTATCTTTTCAGTCACCAGAAAGCCTCAAGTGGTGACTTGAGGTAAAATTCACAGAACATGGATGTGCTCAGCTCTTGGCTTCTCTGAAATCTGTGTATTAGCATCAGTGGCTACCTTTCTGGGGAGGAGAGTGGGGCGGTATGAGTTAAGATGCATCAAAGCACTGTACACTTTCTAGATTCAAGAACATTCTCTCTGGTCAGCTTGAATAAAAATCTTTAGGACTAAAAAATTATTCCACCCTAGAGTCTGTATTCTGGTTTTCTATCAGGTCAGCCGGACCTGAACATTGACCAGAGCTTTGTACAAAAATCCAACCAACAGAAGAAGGAATCTGCTCAAATTAAACAGGCAAGTTTCCATCAAAATTACCCACCTGAAGTATTTAAAAGCACAAAAACTATTCCAATTTGAAGCAGAATGGAATTGTCTATAAAGGCTGTGCAGGAGGAAAATGACTCTGTTCATTTTTCAAAAGCTTTTTGTGAAAAAAGCTGAAAATCTTTCAATCCATTTTTTAAAGGTTTGGAGTGCAGAACTACCATATGCTTTGGTCTGTTTTTTTAATGCCTTGTTCCATATTGTTTGACATAACTCATTAGCTGTGGATGTAACAAAACACATATACACAACCAAAGATTCAAATTAATACCAACTGATTCAACTCTTGCATTTCGATGAAAATAAGTTATACCAAAGAAGTCCCTAAGAGCTTATAAAGCCTAACATAATGAAATATTAACACAATATTGTGCTGTTGTAATTCTTTCTAGGTGTTCAGGCAACTCATGCAAACACTAAAGAGTATATTGCCGAATTCGTAACTACAAGTGTGCAACACGGATGAAGGCATACTTACTATTCCAACACTAAGATGATTTCATTTGCTGTTTCATAGACTTCATGTAGATTAACTATGTGAGGATTAGATTTCATTAATTCAAGCACAGCAATTTCATGAAGAATCTCTGCTTTGCAGTCTTGACCTCTTCTTCTTTTCTTTAAAAACTTAGCTGCGTACTCTTGGCCTGTGGATTTAGCTATACATTTTCTAACCACAGCACATCTTCCTCTACAAAATAAAAGGGAAAATGTTAAGAGATATAAAAAGCACGTAAATTGCCATTTGAATAAACAGGTGTGACAGATAACTGGAAACCAAGAAAAAAAATTAACAGGGGAATGCCATGATTGGCCTGTTCTTACACTATTCCCTGAACATTCACTTTCAGCCACTGTAGGAGAAAGGATACTAAGCTAGATGAAGCTTTAACAAGACCCAGTACAATTCCCTTTATATAGAATAACTAAGATTAAATCACAGTATGAGGTTACATGGTTATTCTCAATGTAGGATCACTGAATCCTAGAAGAACCCAGGTTAGAAGGGAGTTTCTGAGATCTCTAGCAAAACCTCCTGCCTAAAGCATGGCTAGCTATGAGATTCTGCCAGGCTGCTCAGGACTTGCTTTGGATTGGAAATACTATATAAAAAACCATCTTTATCCCCATTATAGTACCTACAGGATACAGTAACAAACTAAGCAAAACCTTGTGACATGTAGAGGATGAGCACAGAAAATAAAGCATATTTGTATGCTGGGGACAGGGGTAAGGTTTTTAGTGCAGGAACTTTTAAAGAAAATTTACCCTTATGGATCATGCAGTACTACAAAAAAACCAAAAAACCCAGGCATCTACAAAATGCTTAGAAGCATCTCAACAGAAAGACAGCAGCACTTAGCATTCTCTTCCTCAATTGCAGTTAGACAAAGTGTGCTGCTTTCTTTCCTAGCCAACTGTTTCGGTATGGAAACAAAAATGTATTTTGGCAAAGAAGTGTTTATAAGAGAAAACCACACTCTGCAGTTAAAACACCACTCTGACCTTTAAAGAAAAAAAAAGAGGGGAAAAAATGCAGTTTTTTAAGCCAAGTTATAAACTGAAAAAACAATGTTTTATAATCACAAGTTCTGCATTCCCAGAAATGCCTAGCTGCATACTTGCAAAGTGTTTTCAAATGATAAAACATGGTTAAAAAAACCCAACCCAAAACAAACAGAGCTTGAAGAGCTAAAATAAGCTGCATAAAGTTCTAAAAACAGTTCTAAAACTGTGTACAAAGAACAAGATCTACACTTCTGGGCTGGTTTCTTTAAAGGCTTTTCCATGCATATTTTTTGTTACCACAGCATTAAACCAAGCTTTATGAAGAAGCTCAGTATGAGCTATCTGAGCTGAGCTAATTTCAGCTAAATTAGCTTCCTTAGTGGGAAGGACTATGTTGCCCTGCAGGGCTTTGCCCTTCTGGTACAAAAACACCCCAATGCCTAAAAGGAACATATTATAGAATCACAGAATAGTTAGGGCTGGAAAGGACCTTAAGATCATCCAGTTCCAACCCCCCTGCCATGGGCAGGGACACCCCGCACTAAACCATTCCACCCAAGGCTCTGTCAAACTTAGCCTTGAACACTGCCAGGGATGAAGCATTCACAACTTCCCTGGTCAACCCATTCCAGTGCCTCATCACCCTTACAGTAAAGAACTTCTTTATATGTAACCTAAACTTCCCGTTTTAGCTTTAACCCATTGCCCCGTGTCCTACTGCTATAGTCTCTGATGAAAAAAAAGTCATGTCTGGCTTTTTTAGAGAAAAATCTGTAGAAGTCAGTATTTAATGAGAAAAAGGTATGAGCATTTCATAAAAAATGAGACTTCCATTTGCAAATAACCATGTTAAATACCGTTTGTACAAACTGACACTTCATCTAGAAAGATATTCAGCAAAACAGCTTTTTGCTATCATTTCAGTCTCAGTTACAGGATTTGTCCTTTTTTAAAGCACTGAATTTATAAAGTTAACTTCTAAAGTCAGAAGCAGAATTCATTTAAGAGGTGAAAGTTATTTACAGCATGGTACATGCACAGTCTCAATTTTAGCAACTATCTGTAAGCCTGGAAAGGCCAAGTTCTTTCTTAATTGTGAAAAATTGTTAAACCAGCTTATTACTGCAGACCATTTTAAGTTATTGAGCTGAATTTCACAGTACAGCCAAGTTTAAGATACTCCCCCACAGCTTACATTCTTGTTTTAACATCACATCAGCCTATCAACCACAAAAGTGTCTCTAGAATTAAAAAAGGGGAACTGGTTGAGTTTCATGAGAACAGTGAGATCTTCCCTGATAAGTTTCTGCGTGTCTTCCTTCTAGCTGCTCTGAGTGTAACAGCTTTAAAGGGTCAGCAGTATCTCCAGATCGATCATGTCAGAATTTCCACTTCTTTACACTGCATTTATAGTGTGCCAATTATTAAGATAAAATTATTAGACAAAAATGTTGCTTTAGAGTAGTGGAATTTCCCCAGAAACCCAAAATGTCATATCTGAGGTGCTGCACTGAAGCATGCAAAGCAGGTCTTACTCCTCCTTGCCTGCAAAGTAACTCCTTAACCATCACACACTTTATAGCCCAATTTTATGAGCTAAAAAACAATTTCAAGTTGTTTTGATATCCCGAGTTAGAAACCACAGAAATTCAACTACTTCAAAAGAAGCCAAGCCATCCACATACTGGGGACAAAAACTACTTAACCCACTAAACAGAACCTGCCTGCTTTATGAGTCAGTCTTAAATACCAAAGGACCTAAAAGATAAGGGTGTGGGAGGAAGAAATGGGACTTGGGAAGCTTAAGTAGAGAAGAACAAAAGAACCATTTACTAAGTAATATGAAGAGGAAAAAGGAAACTGCAAGTGAAAAGAAAAAGCACTCCAGGAAGCTACAAAGGTGGATTTTACATCACTTAAACCGTTGTACTTAAAACATTAAAAAAACTAAACACAGACATTATCAGGCCAGGAAAAGTCAAAAGTGTGTTTGGAAAACACACTGCTCTGCTTCTGTTTCTTTACATTTTGGCACTTATTTTGTTATGCCTAATTTTGCATGTACACAAGGTTTTAAAGACTCCGCTTTGGAATCCACACAAAATCAATACTTTTGTTTGCTTTAGACATCATCTCACAGGTTGCACAATCTGAAAATCCAGCTCTTTGACAATACTGGAGCACAGAGGATGGTGCGTATAAACTGCTTCTGCAGAGCCCACAACTTAAAACCAGAGCTGACAGAGGAGTAAGAAAATAAGAAAGTTAAGGGCTGCAAGGTGCATTTTTATACAAGTGTACCAGATAAAGCACATGCTATGGAAGGGCAAACAAGCAAAATCCCAAGAGAGCAATGAAGGCTGAAGAGCTTACAAAATCACATGCAGAGGAGCATCTCTACTGACAAAATGAGCTGCAGGTACCAAAGATTGCTATGTAGCACAGCAAGGCACAACTGTGAGACTGAGCCATGCCACTTCTGTTCAAGGAGCTTAGAAACACAACCATGGTATTACGTTTACATGGCTTTGCACCCAATTCAGTGAGTATTTTCAAGGTATGAATTATCCCAGTGACCTCAAAAACACATTGACTCAGATGTCTGAAACTGTACCATAAATACCAAGGGTTTTTTTCCTTTGGTTTTATATCCTATTTTACTATTGCAAATATGAGCAAGGGAAATAGGCTGCAAAATCACTCTGAAACAGCAGGTTGTTAGAAACTTAGACTAACTGCTTGAGGGTGAAAGGGGGAGAGAAAAGGTCTTTGTTTGCTGGACTTCAAAAAAATCAGCCTAACAACCAACTCAAAATCCCCATTCTTTTCTTGCAGTATTACCCTATCTCTTAGCCAATTATCTCTTTAGTTTATGTACCTGGAATGCGATTTGTGACTAGACAGGGAAGAAAAGGAACGTAATCCCAGATCTACATTCCTATGAAAACAGGCTAAATCTGACATGGAAAAGGCTGGCAACTTACATCTCAGAGTGTTTTATACTGGTCCCTAGAGAACCTGTTGAATACTGCAAAGAAGGGAATGAGGAAGAAGAGAGGCATACTTCATTCCCCATCTACTACCATAAGAGCTTGCCAGAAAAGGTCTCTCACTGGACAAATAATTCTCTTGCAACAGAAACTCCTCTTACTAAAATAAATAGAATTAATCTCACCTTCCCAGCTCCTTCGATTCAAGCATATAAAAATTGTGGAAGTTGTCTGTCTTGATCTGTGTGTGCAGAGACGTGGCTAACAAGCCAGGAAGGCTTTTATTCTCCAACTTTCTCCTTGACATGGTCAGGAACAGGTCTCCCGCTTCCACCAGTCACCTGTTGAAGCAAAACAATTCCGTTTTGGGCGTTCCATAATTTCAGCACAGGAAAGTATACAGATATTAAGAGTTTAGGCCTGTCAGACTAGAACAGCTGTAAGTTTGTTTAGTAGTGACCTGGAAACACCACACTTAACCTCTGTAAAAATAAAACCTGAAAGGAATACTTAACAAGACATGCTAAGAAAATGAATTGATTTGTATTTAATTATTTTAACTTTTGAGATGAGTTGGTTTACCCCCCTCCCTGGACCATATCCATAACATATTAGGCATAAG
>JAVHNF010024157.1:0-10755 GCA_034783455.1 Micropsitta finschii | reverse complement strand
TGAGTTGGAAGTTTTTAGCAAATACTGTTCTCCAGGGCTTGTTGAGTATACGCATTTGCCAAACATATATGCAGGGCTTTGAGCTTTTCTTCTTTTTATATTCAAAACATTTCCTAATAGACTGAGAAACAAAGCATGCTGATTTTATCTTTTTCAGTGCTGTTTTGGAATGTCTTCTTTCCTCTGAAGTATAGTCTGTGCTCCATTAGTCTAATGTTGCTTGCTTCTGCTGGCAATAGTCTTAGTCTTAAAATAAGACAGGAATAGTACACAAAACTACTACATGCCCTTGAGCAACTTATGTCAGTTTTGAACTGAGTGATCTTCACAAGTGCAGCCTGTGACATTACCAGTATTATTATTGTCTCATCTTCTATTGTAGATGGCTGCCCATTTACATCTTTACTTAATACAGGTTTGCATTGTTCAGCTAAGTAGATTTGGATCATGTTTTGGAGCTCTTTTCATCTGATAGATATAAATAACATGTAGTACCTTTTTTGTTTGCTCATTATAAGTCTTTCTTGCCACAAGGCGGCAAGTAGTCTTATGTGTATGAACCGTGCTTCCTGCAGGTATCGTAATCCAAAACCAAGTCACATGGTTACTGCTCTTTCACAGAAGAAATATAAGCCTGTCTGTAAACAATACAAGCAATACTGATCTGGAAATGACTATTTAACTCTGATTATATTTTATATCAGAAAAATATCAGGAAAACTGCTTTGATAGATCCAAGAACTAGATCTCTTTATTTTTCAAACTACAACACACATTTTGATTTTTTTCAATATCTTTATAGTATGCCAATGAATCTGCAAAATCCCTAATGTCACAGTTTTTGGAAGGCAGTGTAGGTTTCAGCAGAGTCTTCAGGGAGAAACCTCTGTATGAAAATTCTAATTAATTACCTTCTGAAATGTCACTTAGCTTCATTTGTACTAAGGGTATTACACAAAATATTCATTTATAAATAGGGATAAAGTTGTTTATACATCAGAAACATTTCTAAAATTAATGCCTTTGCTGTGGTGAGATAACATGCCAAGAGAAAAAGTGGTGTCTCCTTGTCTATACTGTATATTTCTGTTAATATTTCAAAATAAAAAGCAATATACTTACAGCAACTCTTCCTGGATTGTTTCCCCTGGTTAAAAGGTTTCATTTAGTAGTTGCATTTGTAGGAATAGTTTTCCAAATTCCTTGACCTATTCTTTTTCTTTATTATTTTCTTCTCATGTAGAAAATCTTTCTACCCTTTGGCTGTGTCTATTCTGCTCATGTTGGTGCCTGACTCCTTTCTTATACATACCACGGGCAAACAGTGGCTGTGGTTTCTATCAAAAAAACATTGTTGAACTCTGATGCTCCACTGATAGAGATTGTTTCCTCTGAAATTATCTTGACATCTCTACTGATCAGCTGTAATGAAAAAAAGCTGTGTTTTACTTCACTGAAATCTTGCATGTATTGTCCAAGTTTTGTGACTAATATTTTCCATTCCTTTATTGAAATTCTTTGTATGAAAACTAAAGTCCATGTTGAAATAAGATGGAAGACAAAAGTACCTTTGCACTAAAACTAAATTTCATCCTCTTACAGGCAGCATTATGAAGAAGTTTGGATTGGCATTGGGGAGCCTTTATTTTCTGCTCTGACCCATTAGTGTGATACTTTTATATGCTTCTAACTGGATGCTAGAGCAGAACATTTTTTATACTTGTATGAGGTCCTCTGTATTTTTTCTCATAACTGTTGCCCAAGGTATGGCTTCATTTTAAGTTGAGACTCAAGTTATTCGTTTCACTTGTTCTTCTCTAGCCTAGTGTTTGAAAGCAGACATGCAGTGCAATGGCATGAAGTTGTTCTGTTATGCCAGTGATAGACTTATCTGTAGTGATACTGTGACTTTGGGAGCAATCACTAGCTCAACTAGTTGTTGTAAATTAGCTACACAAGGGGATGGGGGAAAACGTCTTTCTAGAAGGCTTTCTGTCCTTTCCGGGGGCAGTTGTGATCTCTGTGGATCTGCCAGTGTCTACAAAGCACAGACTGTGTCAGGAAGGAAAGGCTGGTCTTCTCCCCCCTTCATCTGACATCCAGCTGTGTGCAGTGTGCAATGATTCTTTCAATCTTATCTCTCTGTTTTAACTTAACTTTCTTTTTATCTTACAATGCCTCCTAGGCCAAGCATAAACTGTGTAGTATTTGAACTTCAGTTGAAGTTAGAGCATACAGTAATATAGAATGCTCATTTATTTTATTGCAGCTCACCCTACTGGTATATAGTAGAAAGGTATAGGGTAGAAAGATGTACATCTGTTTTCCAACAGTAAAGATTCTGCTGTGGAGGAAACTATGTGGTATGCATACATGCCTGGTGTCTGAGTAGGACAGTGCATAAGAGACTGCCTGGTAGGAACTTACCACTGGATCTGGCCTGTGCTTATGGAAAGGGAGGGACAAATAGCACAATACAATCTATTTTCTATAGATTGCTATTTCATTAAATCCTATTTTGTGTTGTTTATACCTTCACACAGATTTGGGAGTATTTTGTTCCATTTCTACACCAGGAATGAGAAGGGGCAAATATCTGTATAATGTAACTTGACTTAATTATTCAAGTAATCACAATAGTGATACAATCCAGCCTTCTCATGTTTTCTCAAAAATACTTCTAATGTCTACACATACAGGCAGTTATATACTAAAAGCAGCTGAGGGAAATAACTGACTTAAACACAACAAGCTAAAAATGGCCATAAAGAATCTTAGTTGTAGAACTACTGAAATCAATACATTTTTATATCTTTGAAGACTCTGAAGTGTATCAGGAATGAGCAATACGTCTTACACAGAAGTATGCAGTACATGCATCACATACAGTGAGGGAAAAAAGCACAGCATGTGTAAAAGCATATAGTAGATACAACTGGCAGTATACTATAAATTTCAAAATAGCAATTTCTGTGTTTGATAAGAGATATCTACAATGCCACACTATATATTAAACGCCTTGATGGTGGTCATTATAACCCTGATGCAATCACTTCGTCCCTTGCAGTTTAGAGGCACTGCATGGTACCAGCTAAGATTATTCAGATCTGCTGTCTCTGGTTTAGTTCCTCTGCCTCTCAGAACTGGTTCTGCTCTGCACACCACAGATTCACTAGAAATCCACACATTTCCTATTTCAAACTCATTCAAATATTTCCTATTTCAGCTTTTATGCTGACCCCACAATGTAGATTTAGCTCTTTTTTTTTCTTCTCCTAAGACATTATTACAATCTTCATTTTATTCCTATGCTTCTTACATTGTTTCCCTTGAAAATATCTTCCAGTTAGAGTTGCTGGTCTGTCTGAAACTAAATTTTCAAAATGCAGAAGCTAAATTTCAAAACAACAGAAGCAAAGGCTATAAAAACAGAAGCACTTTTATTGAGATAATGGAGCTCCTACAGATTTTGTGAAAAATCAGCTGATTGCTATGAGAGCGAAATTATGATTCACCGTAAGAGGGAAGAGGAGGGAGGCTCAGCTGTTACATATTCTGTTTGGCAAAGGCCAGCTCCTGATTAGCAAGATGTACAACACAGACTAGCAGCAAGAGTTAGAGCAAGGTTGGCCATAGAGCTGCACTTTTATGCCTGGTGTGGTGTCAAAGTGTATAAACCATACAAGTCTTAGGCATGAATATAAATATTTGAGCAAGGAAGCAGGTGGGCAAGCAGTGATTAAAGCCCCTATGTTTATAACAACACTGATAGGGTCAGGGGCAGAGGGCAGAAATCCATAGGAGTCTATTGGGTGCCGTGCTACATCAGCTTCCCCCCATTGCAGAACTGGTTAGTTTTCCAAATACGTTTTTTTTCTTGTTTCAAACAGAATATTCTCTCCGGCTTGCTATGGTACCATCATAAGCAGTGTTACTAACCCACCTTTCTGGGGAAACACACATTACCTCCGAGCTCTGACTCATCCTGGGATGGGTTTATATCTGGAAGAATGAAGGTGAATATTTCACAGCAGCTGCTGGGAAGCCAAAGGCTTGTTGGGGGACCTCCCCAGCAGTGCGGAACTCCTACTGCCAGTGCGTCTGCTTTCACAGGCTGAGATTCCATGGGGATGGCTTGTGGTAGGGAGGAACCAAGGTGCTTGCTACCTGCCTTTTCTACTCTGCCTGTTAGCACCTCCCAGGTGCTGCTGTCCCCAGACTGGTAGCAGCAGCCCAGCTGCACTTCCTCCCTTTTACCCCACTCCCTATCCAGGCCAGACCGAGGCAACTCTTGTGTTTTTTCTTTCTGCAAGAAGCTTAAATTTCCTTTCACCATCTTGGGAGCATAGCGTGACTGCAGCCATTGGTGACTGGCCTGGCTGCCGCTGTTCATGATGCCCTTTTTATTACCAGATTAGAGGACATTGTCACGATGCGTATGAGGCCTTTCAGATAAGGCGCTGTACAAGTTCCAGCAGGTTCCAAATACAACAGCGTGGCTTTCGCATCCAGCCTACGGGATCAGAGTTTATTTCCCCAATGCAGACAGCTTTGCACTGCCTCCCTGTTAATTAAAGTAGTGATTACAATACCACACTGTTTACATGCAAGATTTTGCATGGTCTTGGCCATTCACGTGCAAATGAACTTGTAAGCCTTTCTGTGCTCTAAAATCTGCTGATGTCAGTCTTCCAATTCTAACTCCATGTTGTAGGACATGTGGCTTTCTATAGCTTAGCTTTGATGCCCCCAAGTCATATTATCTCAGTTCTGAGGTTCATTATGATAAATCTTTCACTGGTTTTAAATAAAAAACTTTAATTGTACTGTACTTATTCAGCTTAGGGTTTGGCTCCTGAAGGCAGCAGTTTTAATTGCATCATTTGTATAGTGGCCCAATATGTTTTGGTGTGAAAAGTGCATTATCACGTTTAATTTTGCATTATTTTTCCCATATGTTTTAGTTACACTAAAACTTCAGATGGGAAGTGATGAGGCTTTCCCACTGCTCTCTCATTCTCTCTTCAGCAATTTTTAATGAGCTAAGGCCACACTATTTTCTTTTGTTCTCTTCAGTTGAGGTTTTAGGGAGCTGTTTATTTGTAGGGTAATTCTTGTATTTATGTAGAGCAAGGCATTAGACATTTTTATCCTCTACTTATTAACAAGCCAGATGGTACCGGCTGCTACCCACACAATTCCAATTATCAGATGGCAAACTGAAATATATGTGGGGCAAATGAGAAGATGTATATTAAAGAAGCATCATGGAGAATTGGCTTCTCAGAGATGTTGATTCACAAAGGGGTACTAGCAATTAGGGTACGACAGCCTTCTGCTGAACATGCAGCATTGGCCTGGGGGCACAAGTGTTCAGCCTCCAAAATTTTAATGCTATCTCTCTTTCCCTTACAGTATGAATACTTTGAAATCTGATTGAGGTCTTTTGTCCTTTAGATTTCTTGTCTACTTCAGATGTATATGTAATATCAAAGTCAGTCAGTAAGATAAGGTATCCCAGAAAGATGCAGAAAAGCTGAAAATTAAGTTTATGCATCAGCTCTCCTAATACACCCTCATGCACCTCTTGGCATGCACCTCAGTAACACAGGTATAGCTCTAACACTAAAATGTAGGACCCAGCCAGGTATTGCTATTCTAGGTCTCAAACTGACCTAGAAATTACAATTTACATATGGATTTTTGTATAAGGTCAACTTTCAGCTTAAGGTTTAAATATAAGCAGGTCTGGTCATGCTTATGGTTGGCTTCATGAACTGAAGCCAATGTTCTGAAGCCATGTTCTGAATTTACACTTTTTGTAAATTCAGAACCTAGACCTAGTCCTTACTTAGGACTGCATCCTTACTTAGGACCTTGCATCAATGACACATGATAGTAATAAAGCTCCCTTCAGTTAAAGGTTTTAGAATGTTTTTGTTGGTTTTGGGTTTGTTTTTTTTGGCTTTTTAGTGGTTTTTTTTTTTTTTCTGGTCAGAATATGCAACCAATATAGGAAATATTTTGGGGTAAAAACTGTTCTCTGTTGTCAAAACAACTCCTTTGTTTTGACATAGAAATCGTACATGAGTTGGCTGGGAAGATGGTGAATTATACGGGAAACCTTTTGTAGGGCATTTCTATTCTTTTTTCTCACTGGATCAAGCTGAAAACACTAATCCAAATCAAACTGTGGAGAAATTGATGTGCTCAGGTCAGATCAGCTAAAGGAAAGAGTTATTTAAGCTAAAGTAATGGCTTTCTAGTGTTCTTCAGTTGTTCATATGGGCTACTAGAAGGTTAATCATCATCTATGTGAGAAGCTCTACTGTGAACCATTTCAGATTGTCTCTGGTTTCTGTTTATAGTATCTAATCAATAGAATGCCTTCTCTTTCAGCAGCTGTTCTCATGATGCCAGGGAAAACCTAGTCACTTTGCAGCTGTTCCTTGCTCTAACACTTGCAACCTACAGATCTTGCAGAAGTCTCTTAACAGGATGACTCTGAAAAACAAACATGCATGGTTTAAACACCATTTACACTTCACTAGGTTTACTAGGTGCAAATAAACCTCTAAAATTAACCTAGGTGCACCTAGGTTTACTAGGTGCAAATGGTGCATGTGCAAATTCTCACTCCTATTGATGAAGAAGTGAAAATGTGTGCAGGCATTTGTCTGCCATTTGGTTACAGGAGTGCATGAATCTGCAGCTGCAAAGAAGCAGGTCATTCTTGTGCCTCACCTTCCAGTTGTGAAATGGGGACACTAATAATGCTCCTTTCAGTTCACTGTTAGCAACAGACTTGAGCAAGATCTGCAGTAGTCTCTAGGGTACTCTCAATGAGATCCTAAGTGTAAATCAGTAACACAGCCATTCACAGAGACTGGCAGAGTTCAGACAGAGCTTTTGTACCTGGTTTACCAGATACAAAAAACCCAAAACCACTGTCCAATGCTTGTTCAACAAATGCCCATTCCAGTGAAAGCGTCCCATTGCTTACTTTGTGTTACTGATGCTCCTCAGAAAGGTTAGGCAAAGCAGAAAAATTAAAAATAAGCATTTCATTGAAGTTCCAAGGTGCAACTGCCAGTCTCTCCCATTCTAAACAGTTGACACGGAGGTTCACATTTTTGCTTTAGTTCTTTAAAATCTGCAAGGCCAAAGTTTGATTTGGTTTCTCAGAATAAGAAAGCCAACACTGTATCAGATGCTTGGAGATCACTGACATCCAAATTATTGTCAGGTCTGGATTGCAAAGAAGTGATTCAATAGCTGAACATCTGTGTACTCACTCACGTAGAGTTGCTGTTTTACCCACAAGCAGCTGTGGAGTAGACAGGCAAAATTCTCTGATAATTACAGTGTGCATTACAAAGCAGGCATAGTCATAAGAGCATGCAATCAGTTTAGGTTTTTTTAACTTTGGAACAGGGTAACACTGCTAGATCCAAGGCTAATAAACATAAAATAGGTTTCTCAGCCAACACAGAAGAACATTTAGTCAGATCTGAACAAGATTAGGAAATTTACTTACTAAGAAAGACACTTTTTCTAGTCTCTGGCTTCTATAGAAGAAATAGTTAAGTACCCGAGGCACCCAAACTCTTCCAGAAACTCAAATACAATTGATTCTTTACAGATTTGCAGTTTGCTTTAATACGCTTTTATTGCTCACTATATGTGCCTCCCTGCTTTATCTTAGGCAGTGGCATCAGCTGTTATATTATCATTACTTACCAGGTTAGTGGTGACAGCTGAGTATCCTTATCAGAACTCATTATCTTTCCACCTCTTACCTTATGCTCTTTCAACCTCTTGGCCATATCTTCATATGAACACTATTGTAGGCAAGACAGAAAAATAGAAAAAGAAAAAAAAAAGAAAAAAGAGGAAAAAAGGGTGTGGGGGAAAAAGCCTACAGTGAAATCTTTCTCTCACCCAAGGCAAAAGCCTATGGAGTAAAGCTTAAATAAGCCAAAATGTGATTTAATTAATGCATGAACCTTGTGTTCTTTTCCCTGCATTCTGGATCTATGAGCTCAACTTTGTTTATCATGGCTAGGAGCTGAAAGGCATTAAAGTATAAAACAGTGCCTTCCTCAGGTTAATTCTGACACTTTGTGCTTGTTGTTTCAAGGTTCACACATAAATATGAGTGTGCTGGTGTGATATTTTGAGAATCATTGCCTGTGCAGCCAGAGGGAACAGTCTCACCGCAACTAAACAGAGCAGCCTAGACTATGGCAGGATTGAATACATCATAAAACATAAGAATTATGCCAAAGTGCAAAAAGATTAAACTATATTGAGAGTTTGATCATGTATCTTATTATAAAATTATTATCACAGTGGGTTCTGGTACAGTAGTGACTACATAGCAAATTCCTTTTTGAAGCAGTAGTTTGATTCATATGTTTACAGGACATGTGTGGTGAAGAGAATAGGAATTAAGTTACTAGTGTGGGCTTTCTTTCTTTTCCCAAAACCAAGCCTTGGTTTTGCACCTGAAATATCCAGTAACTCTTTTATCCATTATCTAAACAGGTTCCAAAATTTCACAAATTTTTCTCCAAGAGAAGATACTAGGCACAGCAAGACTTGTGAGGGAAAAAAAAATGATAGGTCACTCTATAAAAGCAAACCAGCTGTCAAGGTTTTGCTTGTTCCCTTAATAGGTAGCCGTGGAAAAGCATTGTTTGGGTAGAATTATTGCAAATCTGGGATTGTGGCATTATGTGATGTGCACAGGAGGAAAATAAAGAAATTAAAGTTTTAATTTAAAATGAAAAAAATTAATTTAAAGGGAAACCTACTAGAGAAGGAATGAGCTGAAGAATGATAATGGAAACATTGCTCGTGCCTGCAGTTGGTTAGGTAGAAGACATAGGTTGGGCACAGACTAAGGATAATTAGTCCTTGCTGAGCCTAAATATAATTTTCTGACAAACCTGGTACAAAGGTGTTTGGGCAATGGGCATCTATTGATGACTCTGGCTGTTTAAAGCACAAGACACCTGGCATTCATGGTGTTCCTGCCCCACGTGAGGAAAAGCTTATGGGGTGGGTGCAAGCAGCCTCTTGCTCCTGGGACAAGCAAGCTGGGTTTGCTGGCACAGGAACAGATCTCCAGTGCTCTGGTCTGGCCCAGAGGGCAACCCTGTTGCTTAAAGCCTTCATAGAAACATTGGTCCACCATTGCCCATGCACATGGACATGTCCTGAGCAGCACTTGAAGACTTGAAGACAGCAGCAGTCCCCAGGGCTCCAAGGGGCTTGTAAGAATTTCCACTAGCGGGGATTCATCCCCATGTATTTTAAATCCTACAACAGAGAACAAAAATTTGGCAAGATGCTTAAATATGTTAGTGTGAGTTGAACACTGTTGTTCTGCTGACCTTAATGGCGCTATTCACACGCTTATAGCAAGGCATGCGCTGAAGTACATTGCTGAATCAGCTCTTATGTGTGTACTAAAATATAACAGTGATTTCTGCAATCAAGGCCAGTGCCAAGCGCTGGTACATCCCTGCCTAGAGTCAAGATATTAGACCATTGATGCTGTGTGTAGTAGCTGGCATTGTAGCTCCTCTTCCCGGGCCTGCTGAAGATGAGCAGGAAGCATCCACACAAATTGGCTCATGCCGCTTCTTTAATAATTCATGTATTTTTGCTCTCTTCTATAGTTAATGAACCTCCCCCACTTTCACCCTCATTCTCTCTCCCTCTCCCATTTAGTCAGTTTGTTGTGGTTTCATGTATCTAATCCATCTGTCACTCGATTATAGCTATCGAGCACCTGTTATGGATTTCTAGAGTTTCATTCAAGCTGTTGACAAGTTATTCACAAATTGGCCCTTGTCACACTGTCATCGTGTGGAGTGCACTTTAGTGAATTCTTTTGGGTACACAAAATAATGAACAGAAGACAGCAAGGCTTGTGAATTAAGCAGTTTCATATCCCCAATATTTAAAAAACTGCTAACGGATTGGAAGGTTCTTGTTGGTGATATATTTTTAAAGACCTTTTCTTAAAATATTTTGTGTTCTCTATCCAGACCCTTTTTCATGAATAATCACAACACAAGTTGTCTGAGTTTTCATGGCAAGCTATGTTGACAATGGCCCCTTATTTTATACAGCCTATGTTGCAGCTGCGACAAGTTGATCATTGCTTCCTCTGCAGAACCATCCTTGCCTGTGCTGCTTTGGTACTAGCAGGGAAAACAGAGGGCTGGCTGGCTAGCCCTCATTAGCTGCAAAGATCATCTCTTCTGCTGATTATTTGTTTCATTTTGCCTTGGAGGACACCAGGCAGAAATCAGGTAACAAAGGTCACTATCCAAACGTGAACCATTTGCACAAAGCCTCACAAAAGGTGATGCTGAAAGCATGTTCAGCAATGTCTTGAAAAATTCTCACTCTCCTAATAAAATTTCAAAAATCTCAGTACCAGAAGGTCTAGAAGTAAACTTTTTCACCAAATTTTTACTTCCAATTCCATACAGTTATTGCTTAATCCTTACTGCTTAGATTTTTGTACTGCACTGCTCATATACCTCTTAGCTTCTGTCTTTGCTCTGCTGTTATTCCCCAAGTTTTTGAGTCTGTAGTAGGTTTTTAACAGTTTTTGAGTCTGTAGTAAGGACCTTGAAAGTAATGTGGTACCAAGACAACGTAAGCCAAAGGAGAATTCTAAAATATTCTCACAGTGCAGCATGCTGGTGGTGTAGAAGAATGCATTTGCAAATAAAA